>OY812999.1:55877932-55950537 GCA_963681545.1 Germaria angustata | reverse complement strand
GGAACAATTCCGAATTTTGAAATGACATTATGAGTTCTGGTACTGATTAGTACTTTTGCAAAGTAAAACCTTAACTGATTGCATTACACAATTGCAGATTAATTTATACCCAAAAATAAAAAGGTTCAAACTACTTGATTTGCGAAACATAAATCTAGCCCACAATTAACTGGATTATATACAACTGCAGTTTTTATTTTACTTAGTACAAAAACCAAGTTTTAAAACTACCTGAATATTTTCATAATGTGTTCTTAAATTTAACGGCCTGTTTGCCGATGTCGAAAGAAAAATTTCTTTCGCAATCTAAGCGAAAGAAAACTGATTTGGGTTTACCTAAATTGATTCTATGCGAACGATGACTCGAACGACAACTCGAATGAAAACGTAAGTGTTTTCATACAAAAATGCGTTTGTCTGTTTCGAAGTTGTTGTCAACTTTGCGAACACAAATTTCAAAATCAGGCACCAGTTATTTTGTGTTCGAATTACAATAATTTTTTGAAAAAATATATAAATAAACAAATATTTTTTTTATGGTGGTCTAGCTGCCAGCTTATGTAGGGGGAATAACGCAGTGTTTTTCACTGTGCCGTAACTGCTAGGCTGTGCAGAAGTGCGGCTATAACCTC
Source organism: Germaria angustata (assembly GCA_963681545.1). NCBI lineage: Eukaryota > Metazoa > Arthropoda > Insecta > Diptera > Tachinidae > Germaria > Germaria angustata. The sequence continues at coordinate 55,949,905 of OY812999.1, read as the reverse complement.
CTCGTGGTGGCCACCGGTAACAGGGACCCAGTACGGTCATGTCTCTGCTGGGTACCTGGCAAATATAGTCGGGCTAGGAGAGAAAACTCTAAATAAACCCCAATCCAAGAGGGAACAGCATATCTCGAGGGATGAATGGCTAGTGGGTTAACTAGTTCCTAATATGCGGACTTGGGATGCACAGGCGAGGTCCCATTTCAATAAATGCCTTACTGCGTTACCGGGGCTCTGGCGTAGTTGACCGTTTTTTCCCCTTTACTCGTGGGAACAAAAATGAATGTACACAAAAAAAATGAAACAAAAAATAACGCAGAGGCACACATACCTCAAAAAAATAAAGAGGCAGAAAAGCCCTCAAATGAAACTGGGGCGGGAGTAACTCCCAGTAAAGAAAAAAATGAAGAGAGGCCAAAGAGACTCAGTGGTGCAGGGAAGAAAAGGCTGGCATATCTAATCAAGAAGGGCCTTAGCAAGGAGGAGGCATACGCCAAGGCCTTGCAACCTATGGCCGTAGACCAGAAACCTGGGGGCATTAAACATGGCCCAAAAAGGCAAAGGTCTGAAGAGGAGACGCCACCTGAATCCTCACTGAAAAAGAGGATAAAGGATGATAAAAAACCATCCACCTCGCAAGCTGCTAAATCAAAACAGTCAGACAACCCATCGGTGTCCATACAGAGGCGGCCCACTGCCTCATATAAGGACATAACAATGGGAGTCAAGACTGCGGTTCTAGCAAGGGACTATCCAAATACGTCCCTCACAACCCAGCAAATGGACTCCATCCAGAATATGATTCTGGAAAAAATTGTAGCTGGCAAAGATCAGGCCATAAAACCTGCTTTTCTTGGCTGTACTTACAAGGCAGGATACCTAGTCTTGCACTGTAAGGACAGCATGTCAGCTGAGTGGGTGAAAACTAATATCACCGACACATCACCATGGGAGGGAATCTCACTGAATGCCATAGAGGAACATAAGATTCCTCAATCTCGCATTGCAGTGGGATACTTCCCAAACTCGACTACGCTGGAGACGAGCAAGATCTTGGATCTGTTACAGGGACAGAATCAGGGTCTCCTCGTCGAAACGTGGCGTTTATTAAAAAGAGCCGAAAAAGGCTCTCTGGTCACGTTGGTTCTTTCCGTGGACCAAAAATCAGCAGCTAGTGTGACGAAGTCAAAAGGGAAGCTAAACTTCCGGTTTGGCCAAGTTGTACTCAGGCTTAAGGCTGAGAACGTAAATGCGGATGCGCTTGTTCAACAGATGGAGGCAGTGGAGTTGGAAGAAGAGGACGAAAGCCCTCCTTCCACATCAGAAACTACAAAATGAGGTGCATCCAGGCAAATCTTCATCATGCTAAGGCTGCATCAGCTGAAATTAGCAGAAGATTTGCTGCTGGCACCATCAACATAGGGCTTATACAAGAGCCCTGGATATCAAGAGGCCGCATACGAGGCCTCAATATACAAAACACTCAGGTAATTTATGACACGCGCGCAGTCAAACCAAGGGCTGCGCTTATCATAAACACCAATATTAATTACTTGCCTCTTACAGAATTTATGGATGGCGACAGTGCAGTGGCGCTAGTCGAGTTGGACTCCAATGGAAACAGGATAGAGGTTGTTATTGCCTCAGCCTACTTCCCGGGGGACACAGACGAAGCACCACCTCTGAAAATAAAGGGACTAGTGGATTACTGTAAATGCCATAGGAAAACCCTCATCATTGGCTGTGATGCGAATGCCCACAATACAGTATGGGGAAGCACTGATACAAATAAAAGAGGTGAGTCACTCTTAGAATACTTATTACTTACTAACATGGGGATTGCAAATAGGGGGAATAGCCCAACGTTTTGCAACGCCATCAGAGAAGAGGTTCTCGATCTGACACTTATAACTAACAAATCACTTGATATGATCAGGGATTGGAAGGTCTCTGAAGAGGACTCCATGTCGGATCATAAACACATCCTTTTTGAAGTTAGGGGATTGGTGAAGAGTCAATCGCTCTACAGAAACCCCAGGGCAACAGATTGGATAAAATACTCGCAGGATCTGCAGTCCAGGATCACTGGAAACACATTTTCCATTACATCACCTGAGGAACTGGATGCATCAGTCGAGAGACTAACTGATGCAATCATATCCTCATTTCAAGACAACTGTCCTGTCAGGATAAAATCCTCCACGAAGAGGGTACCTTGGTGGAACAGAAATCTTGGGAAACTGCGAAGAAAGGCAAGACTGGAATTCAACAGAGCCAAACAAACTGGAAATTGGGAAGAGTACAGAGAGGCCCTAACCACTTACAACAAGGAGCTAAGGAAGTCCAAGAGAAAATCATGGAAACTTTTCTGTGAAGATCTTAAGGACGTCCCGGCCACAGCCAGGCTGCACAAAGCACTTTCGAAGGGGGGCACGAACCCGATAAGCACACTGAAGGGGCCAGACGGCACCTATACAGATACTTTCAAAGGGACACTAGAGCTTCTACTTAGAACTCACTTTCCTGATTGCAGGTTTGGAGCTTCGGACGCTGAAACTCCAGCGGCATGGCCGCATGCTCAGCGAAGGGCGACGAACCAGGTCATCAGGAAAATAGTGACCTTTGAGAGGATAAAATGGGCTGTAAATTCTTTCAGACCTTACAAATCACCGGGGCCGGATGGTATCTTTCCGGCCCTGTTGTCAAGAGGTGGTACCATCCTCTATCGGAAGATGGTTAACATATTTCGATCAAGTTTAACAATAGGACATGTCCCAAGGACTTGGAGAGCGGTAGGGGTTATATTCATACCCAAGGGTGGAAACAGACCCCCAGAATCTCCCAAGTCCTACAGACCAATTAGTCTATCATCTTTTATGTTGAAGACGATTGAAAAACTATTGGACCAATACCTCAGGACGGAGGTACTTTCCATGAGACCTCTGCATAGGCTCCAATTTGCCTACCAGAAGGGCAAATCAACTACCACGGCACTGCACAATATTGTTCGGGATATTGAAAAGGCCATGGAATCGAAGGAAATAGCCCTGTGTGCATTCATGGACATTGAGGGTGCCTTCGACAATGCGAACTTCCACGCAATGGAAACAGCACTCACTACTAGAGGAGCTGATCCTGTGATAGTACGATGGGTCAGCTGCATGCTGAACCAAAGGTCGATTAGGGCCTCACTTGGATCCACGGATCTCACAGTCACCGCGGTTAAGGGATGCCCACAGGGCGGAGTATTATCTCCCCTTCTATGGTCTGTATTAGTGGATGACCTGATCGGGCTACTTAACCGGAGGGGACACAGAACCATCGGCTATGCGGACGATATCTCCGTAATAATCAGGGGGAACCATGCAGGGACGATTACGGACCAAATGCAAGACGCCCTAGACAAGATGCATGAATGGTGCACTTCGGAAGGGCTATCTGTTAACCCAGCGAAGACGATCATTGTACCATTTACCAGGAAAAGGGTGATTAATTTACCCAGTCTCTGGATGGGTGGCATCGAGATAGTTCCCAAGGAGAGGGTAAAATATCTGGGTCTCGTCTTGGATATGAAACTCACTTGGGAACCGCACCTCGAGTCAGTACTGGGAAAGGCCACGAGGAGCCTTTGGACAGCGAGGCAACTACTTGGCAGATCCTGGGGTCTGAGCCCCAAAATGACCTTCTGGATATATATCCAGATGGTGAGACCAACCATACGGTACGGGGCTCTGGTATGGTGGAGGAAGACTGAGCAACGGACAACTATATCGAGACTGTGCAGGTTACAAAGACTTGCATGCCTATGCGTCACAGGGGCCATGAAAACAACCCCAACTTTGGGTATGGAAGCTCTTCTGAACCTTGCACCGCTCCATCTGGCTATACAAGAGGAGGCAGCTATAAGGGCAATCTCTATCTACGGAAAAGAGAACCTTAGGGCGGGAAACCTAACTGATCATCTGGCTATCCTCAGGGGAATCGGGGACATACTTGATATGTCTCAGGCGGGCGACCATATGGACACGGTATACTGTTTCGACAGGAAATACAGGGTCCTCTTCCCCACAAGAGAAGAATGGTGCGCAAACCCAGGATGGCTAAGAGATGGATCGCAAATGTGGTACACGGACGGCTCAAAAACGCTCCAAGGAGTTGGGGCGGGAATAGTGGGGCCTAGAGCACACAGGTCTATAACACTGAGCAAGGATACGACAATTTTCCAAGCGGAACTTTACGCGATACTGGAAACTGTGGAGATCCTATCCGAGAGAGGACACAGGGGAATACGGGTTAAGATATTCTCGGACAGCCAATCGGTTCTTAAGGCCCTGAGAGGCTGTACGTACATGTCCAGATTATTACTGGAATGTCAAAACAGGCTCAATGACCTGGCGACTCATAATCAGATTACTCTGATATGGGTACCAGGGCATCAGGGGCATGCCGGGAATGAGATGGCGGACATCTGTGCGAGAAGAGGGGCTGAGGGGAACTTCATTGGACCCACCCCTTCTTTTGGTTTCAACAAAAGTCTCCTTAAAGGGGAGATTTCGAAATGGACATCGTCCAGGATTGCACAATATTGGAATGACATCAATGGATTATGTCACTCCAAGAAATTCCTACGCTTTGACGCTGCGAGGGCGGATCTGGCTCTAAGACTGGACAGAAAAAGCCTACGGACGCTGGTAGGGGCGCTCACAGGCCATTACACCTGCAAAGCCCACCTATACAGAATGGGCTTATCTGACACGGACATCTGCAGATTTTGCGGTGAAGATGAGGAGTCGATGGAACACTTGATAACAAATTGTGGGGCATTGTGCCACAGGAGACACAGGACTCTACATGCATATACGCTGAGTGAAGAGGATCTGCTAATGCTCCCACTGAAGGAGCTGATCCTATTTGCGAACGTATTAAACTGTTAAGGACAGGGGAAGCACAATAGATCAGCAATGGTCGCAGTGCAAAAGGCTATCCTGGGCCAAACCCCATTTCATTACTTACTTACTTACTTACTTAATATTTTATGAAAAAAATGTTTAATAACAAATAGCTTTTTTAGTTGTGAGTACATACATACATTCATACAAATGTATGTACATTTGGGGTGGGTTATTGCCTACATGTACTTATTTTGTATTTGCTACTTGCAAAAATGACACATATTGTTTGCAGATTTGAAATCTGATTTGAAATCTAGAACCAAAAAGACAACAAAAAAGTATGCAGCAAACAGGTGGTTGTAGTTATATTTTTTTATTTTGTAAACTTTTAGTTTGTTTTGGTTACATTTTCTTTATTTCGACAGCTGATTAATTTCAAAAGGAGTTGCATTTGACTTCAAACAATTTAGTAGTATTTTTTGTATTTTTAGAGGAAATTGCTGTAAAACAATTATACTTATAAGTTGGCACTACTTTGCTTTATTAACACGTAAGATACAAAAATTGACTGACGTAAGTAGCTGCGAACGAAAGTGAGTGACATAGACAAACTCAAATTGATTCGAATGTGAGTGACTAGCTTTCTTTCGCATGAGTTTTCTTTCGACATCGGCAAACAGGCCGTAAATAAATAAACAAATTGTAATAATTATGCCTACCTGATTGACACAGCAAAATATTGTTTATCATTTATATGCGATTCATACTATGACTATTTATGGTGACTTTTCAAGACTTTATTGACGAATGGTGTACAAAGGCTATCAACTTAAAAGAGAATTAAAGAAAAATGTAGGGGAAAAGTCACTGCGAAAATTTCGTATTAGCGAGAAGCAATAAATATTAGTAACAAGCAGCGTTGCCAAATGTGCAGATTTATTTGTTTTTTGCAGTTTTTTAATGTACGAAACAGGCTTGCAGATTTTTACTCTAAAAAACAGTTTTTTTAACCCAATGCGGTTTTTTATTATTCGTATTCTTCACAAGTACGATAGCATGATCCACGCTACTAATTCTATGCTTGCACGATCTGTAGTAACGTCTATACTCAGCATTATAAATTGTACTGCGTTTTAAAAGCAACAATGTGTTGTATTTTTTCTTATTTCTTTTTTGCAACCGTGATAGTCTATTTTTTAAATTTAAAGTTTTCATTGCATTGTTTGAATTGTTTGCGAGTATTTTGCCAATTTTTCTAAAAAAATTGATAAATATCTAACATTTATCAGGTATAGACACTTAGTTTTGTTTTGAAGGTGAAGATTTTTTTTCGTAAAAAACAGATTTTTTTTGGTAATTGTCAGTTTTTGTAGAAAAAATTATGGCAACATTGGTAACAAGTGATGCAGTGAAAACAATTGTATAGAGAGAATAATTTCTTTTCATATTTGGAACGCATCTTTGTTACATATATAAAATAATTTTTTATCTTTTAGTAATAAAATACATTTTATAACATAAAATACAAGTTATTTTTCTCTTATTTTTGTAAAAAAAGAAAACTAAGATTTGATCTTTCTATACTTTTTTTCTTATTTGGCAATTTTTTTTTTTAATTTTGGTTGCAAAAATATCTTGGCTGTGGCAACGCTTGCTATAATATTGTAACATCTTTCTTCCAATTTCGAGAAAACCTGTCATTTTTTGTGGACCAATTTAGCTAAATTATTTAAAGAACTGTGTAATAAATATGCTAAGAAAATATGGGCGTGACCTTTTTTGCCCATTTTTAGATACTCTCTATTTTATTTGTAAAAACTACCTAAATATAGGGTGTCTGAAAAACGGCAACTGCCGAAAAAGTAGGGTATCTGGTGGACATTTTCTTACTTTTTTGATAAACAATATATATATATATATATATATATATATATATATATATATATATATATATATACCTTTAAACCTTTATATATATATATACCTATATATATAAACCTATATATATATATATATATATATATATATATATATATATATATATATATATATATATATATACCTTTAAACCTTTAAACCTTTATTCCGTAACACCCTATGGGTTTCAAAAGCGACTTGTATATTAAAAGTTTGCAATCTAGACTGAGGGTAGAATTTCTACCAATCAGCCAGTGTATCTGGGTTAATTTAAGCTTCATTTGTGTTAGCTTAGAGCCAATGATGTGTTTCCATGTAAGCCGTCGGTCAAGGTGTATACCAAGGTATTTCACCTGTGAATGTTGAGCACCAACTTGATTGTTGATTCGAATGGGGAACAAGTGTCTCTTCGTAGGGTAAATGTGACATGAACACACTTTTGTTCATTTACTTATATTCTCCATACGTTCAACCACAGTTCCAACAGGTTAATATGTTCCTGCAGATATCGGGATGCCTCGTGAGGGTTTTCATGCATACTAAGGCAGGCTGTATAATCGGCAAATGTAGAAGTGAGGATAATTGTTCTCAAAGGAATATCGCAGGTATAAATCAAATACAACAAAACTGGCCCCAGTATACTCCCCTGTGGCACACCGGATGAGATAGTTTCGGGCACACAAATGAAGTCTCCTTAAACACCAGTGAACTTCTGGGTAATAATGTAACTTTCCAAAAGATTTATAATGTTTACGTATACATATGTTTTCAATTTTAAAATTAGGCCTTCGTGCCACACTTTATCAAATTCTTGAGAAACATCAATAAAGAGGGAAAAACAATACTTCTTTTCTTCAAATGTTCTTCTTATGAAATGAACCAATCTATGAGTTTGTTCGATGGTGCTATGCTGACTTCTAAACCCAAATTGATGGTCCGGTATGCATCCATTATCAGCTAGAATTGGGGACAATTTTGTCATGAGAAGCTTTTCGAAGAGCTTTGAAATTGTTCACAGTAAACTTATTGGTCTATATGACTCAGCCTTGGTAAGATCTTTGTCCGCTTTTGGAATCATTTTGACCATGGCAAGTTTCCAGCTGTGTGGATAATACTCCAGTCGTTAAATGCCATTAAAAATAAATAACAGGATTTTAATAGAAATACGAGGCAACTTCATTAGCATCTTGTTACCAATTCCATCAATACCCTTAGCTTTCTTCGGGTTGGTTTCAGCAATTAGTTTTTGTACATCATGCATCTTAAACTTTATGGGTCGAGGAAGTAGAGCAACTACACTCGGCAAATCAGCAGCACCAGTACATGTGTTTGGGGTAAATACGTATTTTAAATGCTCAGGTAATATGTTACCTTTTTCAGTATTGTTTCCTGTCCAACCTCCGGTCGAAGTGCGCTGGGGTGGTTTAAACTCAACGGGTGTTTTAAGTTTTCTAGCAGCGCGCCACAAGGAGTAATTAGATGCTGCTGTGACATTAAAACCTTCCAGATAGTTTTTAAGAGATGCAGATTTTTCAGATGCAAGCAACTCTTGGGGTCGTTTAGTGCATCCTTTAAGTCTGATTTTATGTTGGGGTGATCTGTGCTGTTGCCATTCCCTTCTAGCTCTTCTTTTTTCACATACGAGACGTTCAATATCCGCCAAATAAGTTCTATTAAACCCAGTCTGCGGATGGGAGGTAGTGGCATGTTTAGCAGCCTGTTTAATATATTTGGAAAGATTGGCAATGTTAAATTCAATATCATCGGAAGTTCTTAGCTTGATGTTTTCCGTACAATGACTACTGAGATATTTTTTGAACCCCAGCCACTTAACACGATTTATCGTCTTCACATATGGGTGAGGTAAGTCAGTTCTTAGTGGGCTACAAATTGGAGAGTGTAGGAGAGTGATCGGAGGAGAGATCATGAGAAGCTTCATGAATTAAATCTCTAGATATTTTTCATGACGGCAAAATCTATAACATCCGGAATTTTTCGTATGTCAGAGGCCAGTAAGTGGGTTCCCCGCTCGAAATGACGTCCAAGCCCATTTTTCAAATTGTGGTGAACAACGCTCGCCCTCTATGTGTAATAAGACGCGATCCCCAGAACGTATGTTTTGCATTTTAGTCGCCAGCTGCTACCAAACAAGGGCCAAGAGTTTTGTAAAAATCCTCGTATTGATCCTCAGTGATTGAAAAACTGGGAGGGGAGTAAATTGATGATATCACGAGATTTGAACAAAAATTTTCGATGCAAATTTTTGTTGCTTGTAGATGGTCTTCACAAATGTTCTCAAGAATATAGGGCTTGAGTCTTGACTTTATTACAATTGCTGATCCTCCGCATGCTCCTCCTCTGGGGTCCTTTGAATCATATAAGGTGAAGCCATTGATTTTAAAAAGGCTTCTCGAAGTCAAATGAGTCTCAGATACAAACATTATATCAATATTTTTTACCGAGAGGAAGTGCTCAAGTTCATTTTTATGTTGGCGAATGCCGTTTGCGTTCCAGAAACATACTTTTAACGTGTTCATGGCTTGTTAACTAATGCTAGAAGCAGTGTGTGCTGCATTCGCAGCATTTCTTTTTTATTTATTTATTTTTTTTTTTATTTAAAAATGTTGAGTCTATAGAAAAATTCCTTACACTCTACTTTAACATTAGATGCAAAAAAACAGATATTTTATAAAATATAAATATTACGGATTTAAAGATGATATAACATTACATTTAATGATATTCGTATTTAGTGAAAAGTCAACTAAGTAATACATTTCGTTGAAACAGCTGCATAATTTCCTTAGTGGATCCGACATCTCATAGTTAGTTCGACAAGTGTTGAGATATAGAGGGTTATAATTTCGTAACGAGCGCTGATGAATATTAAATGCTACGTTACTTAACAAAAACTCAGAATTGATGTTACCATTAATAAGGTTGACCATAAAAGATATGTTAAGCATAATTCTTCGGCTTTTTAAAGTTGGTAAATTAATTTCCGCTAGTCTTGTAGTATATGCTGGTAGTGACAGATAATCTCTATAAACGTTCCTAAGGCAGAAAATAAGAAATTGTTTCTGGACAGATTCGATTCGATCATTATGGGTGTTGTAAATAGGATCCCAAACAATGCTGCCATATTCCAAAATTGGTCTAACGAGCGAAGTGAAAAGACTTTTTGTGACAAATGGATCATTAAATTCCTTTGCCCATCTTTTAATAAATGCCAGTACGCTGCGAGATTTATTAACAGCCATCGTAATATGTTGAACAAAGTTGAGTTTCGCGTCTAGCAACAGTCCTAAGTCCATTATTGAGTCAACAGATTGTAAATTACAGCCATCAAGAACGTAAGAGTAGGCACTATGATTAATTCTTGAAAATTGCATATGTTTGCATTTGTTTAAATTCAATTGCATCAAATTAAAATGGCACCATTTGTGAAAATTATCAAGATCATTTTGTAAAAGTTTCTGATCAATAGAGTTTTTAACATTCAAAAATAATTTTACATCGTCTGCATACATCAGTACATTACAATGTTTAATTGCTTCAGGCAAATCATTAATAAAAAGAAGGAACAGAATTGGGCCTATGTGACTACCCTGAGGGACTCCAGATGTAACATTAATTTTCTTAGAAACTGCAGCATTGAATTTTACGGATTGAGTTCTACAGAGCAGATATGACTTAATCCATTGCAGGAAGTTGCTGCTGAAACCCATTAAGTCTAATTTTTTTTGTCAAACGCCTTGCTAAAATCAGTGTAAATAACATCGGTGTGCTGTCCATTGGCAAAAGCTCTATTAACTAATGTTGTTAAGTGGATAATATTTGTCATAGTTGAAAATCCTTTTCGAAAGCCGTGTTGAAGTGGTGACAATAAGGCAGATACTTGATGAGTAAGACAATCCACTAAACATTTTTCAAAGAGTTTTGGAATGTCACTTAATTTGGCTATACCTCTGTAATTACATACATCTGATTTATTTCCGGATTTATAGAGCGGGATAATATATGAGTCTCTCCAAACTTTCGGGAAGTAAACAAATTTTAGAGAAGCATTAAAGATGATGGATAAAGGTGTCGCTAAAGCCGTTGCGCAGTTTATTAAAACACAGCTCGGTATGCCATCAGGGCCACTAAAATGCGATGACTTAGTGTTTTTTAAGCAGTTTAAAATATTTGAGGTGGTAAAAGTGAAGGCGGAGATGTTTTGATTACACGTTATGTTGTAAGGATAGGCATATCTAGCATCATACAGAGCATCAGATTATGTGGCCGCAAAGAAATCAGCAAACATATTACTAATTACCACTTCATCACTAGACTCAGTACATAAAAATTTCATGACTTTGAGAAAACCTGTGGATTTCCTTTTCATGTTGACAAAGTTAAAGAATGATTTCGGATCTTGAACAAAGTTTCGTTTAACATTACGTAGGTAAATCTTATACAGTTCTGTGTTAAGTAAATTATATTCGGCCCGAGCAACTAAATATTTTCCATAATGAAAAGAAAATCCTATATTTTTAAATTTTTTGTAGTATTTGTTTTTCTGATTTTTTAGAGATGAAAGTTGTCTTGAACTCCAGGGTGGGCCAGATTTTTTTATGTGGTACGTACTTCGGAATACATTCCTCCATATAATTGAACATGGTTTTGTAAAAAATATTTATTAAATCGTCAATGGAATAGGAGGAGCTTAACGGAGAAGACATCAATTGAAGCCAATTAGTAGTAAATAAACAATTATTGAGTTCCATGTAATTAGCCCGATTAAAACAGAAAACCTTTTCGTTATTATCAGTGTTTCGCTTTATTAGATTATTAGTAAATAAATTGTAGCAAATTTCAATTGTAGGATGGTATCGATCTTCAGGCAAGGTAACAGGTTCAATACGATTTATTATACATCCGTTTGGTTCATTCACGAATACTAAATCCAGAAGTTTTCCATAAACGTTGCGGTTTCCATTTATTTGATGTAAATATAAATCTGCTATGTTGTTAAAAATTTCATCTCCAAAATCATCAATTTGTGTGGGCAAATAATAATTATGTTCAGTTGAGAACTCCCATGTAATACGAGGTAAATTAAAGTCACCAAACACGAAAATTAAATCAACGGGGCTAAGTTTTAAAACAACGTTTTTAATTGATTCAATGTGTTGCTTATAGATTACAGGATCAGAATTAGGTGGGATGTAAGAACAAGTAATAAAAATTTTAATATTCTTAATCATTAAAGACACAGCAATGAATTCAATATCAAAAGGAAAGTCTAGATTGATTTCCTCCATTTGAAAAATGTTAGATATAGCAATTAACACTCCACCACCAGTCGTGGTTGTAACTCTATCACGACGAAAAATATGAAATTCATCGCAAAAAATTTCCGAATTCAAAAAGGTATTGTTCAGCCAGGTTTCAGTGAATACAAAAATATGGTGGTTAAAATTGAAACTATTTAAATATAAATTTGTTAGTTTAGATTTAAGACCACGAACGTTCTGGTAAATAATACTAAGTTGAAAATCAGAGTGGTTAATTAGTTTTTTGGAAGCGTTGTTGCACGAGAAGAAAGACGAGCAATATTGCGGTTGTTACAATTGTATTCATATTCTCGAACTAAGACATGAGGAGGCCAGAAAGAGTGATCAACTACTTGGTTAAATAAGTGGAAAGGTACTGAGATCTTGAATGATGTTATGTTTCTATCTTGCGCGTATGTAAATTTATGCACTTTTATGCCAGGGCTCATTATTGTTTTAGATTTAATATAATAATCAATTTCCTCTGCTGTTGTATCCGATGCAAATCGGGATATAAATATATGTTTGTTTGGAGGAATCACTCGTAGACCTCTATTCACAACAGGTTGTATATTCTCATTTGAGATTTGAGCATTGACCAACGTGTCTTCTGTGTTGTTAGTTTGAGATGATGGAGAAGGAATGTCAAAAATAGAATTAATTATAACTGGCGGCTCTCCCGTTGGAACAGAACTAGGTTCAGGAGTAGATGTACTCGACTTTTGTGAAGAAGATAAAGCAGCAGGTACAGAGAGCGATTCATTTATGTCTTTATTATTAAATCTAGGCGATTTTCGACGTTTAGGCGACGATTGGGGAGGAGATTTTAAGTTATCGAGTGATTTGTAATCATCGAACAGTTTACCATATTCAGAAATTCGTGAAACAAGCTTTCCGGCTTCATTTTGAATTTCATTAAAATAAGATACCATTCCTTGAAAAAAACGATAAAAACTCACACTTATTTTTCTACAGGCAGAACAACACCAGTGAAGTCCATTATCCTTAGTGAGTGATTCAGCGACTAACGTAGATAAACCACTACACTTGAAGTGGCAGAGGCCATGGCATAGCCAACAGGATATCATCCTTTCATCATTGTTTTTAATAGAACATTTTTTTTAGGCACGACATTGTTTATGGGAAAAATAATACTTTAATTTAGAATTTAAAAAATAGAAATTACTGGCAACACAGGTTATTAATTTGAGAGCAAGAGATTTATATACAATGTGTGTATGTTTGTATAAATGTATGTAAAATCGTTCAACTCAGTTTTAAAATAAGCAAAAAGTGAGAAATAAATCTTTAAATGGATCAATTGCAACGGTTTCTGTTATATAATTGTTGTTTGCGTGGTTGTTGTAATTTATTTTAGGATTATGTATTTCTTAATCTCAAGCTGCTGTTTTTATTTATTTAAGAGTTGTAAAATGTAGGATTTTAAAGCAAAAGCACTGAACAATTATGATCCACAAAAGTTAAGAGATTTGCTGTTAGATTTTTAAATGCACTCTTCTCTGTTTTGATGTGATTGTTTGTACATATGTGTGACTTTAAATTACTCAGTTAAATTATGTTTGAATTTTTTTTAAATAAAATAATTAAATTCAACAATAATATATAAACATGATAAAAAGAGATTAGGTTTCTTTTTAAATGTAAAATGTTTTAAAACGAATATCGATTTGGTATATTTTTTAACAAAGAAAGTAGATTACAGCGGAGCACAACTAAAAACACGTCCGAACAGTATGAACAGACATATGACCAATCTTGCATCATGCTAGTCATATTTGTTGTAAAGTTGTTTATAGTTTGCACTACATTATCAATAGTAGTTTCAAGGCGACTTAAATTAAAGCTTGGGTTAGCATTTGTTGTATTATTTGGTGGTGACACTTTTTGCACTGGAACAGAGTTGATCTTCACAGCGTCAGCATACGATACTTGTGGAGTGATTGGTTGGGCCATTCCTGTTTGCACTGGGGTTACTTTAGGCTTTTGGCTCATAGCCTGTTTAACGAAAGAGTATACAAGGCATGTAGTTAGCAGTGTGATTACCTCCACAATTACTGCACTTTTTTTCCTTCTGGTCTTTCGACTTATTGCAAATAGCAATATCGTGTAAATCCTCGCACACAACACAAACAGTAGGTAATTTACAATAGGTTTTTGTATGGCCATATTCCTGACAATTATGGAATTGTACGGGTCCTGAACGCTTGTGTGGTTCCTCAACTGTGATTTTTCGGTATAAAAGATATTTTAAATTAAAAATTGGATGGGTCTCATTTTTCTTCAATTTTATATCATTTGGCTCCAGTTCAACGCAAAGGTTGGGGGATCTTCTCCCTGTTTATTATATTGGATACATTTTTTACCTTGAATCCTTGGAGGGTGAGAGCATCTTTTATTTCAGCAGGGACAACGTAAGAATCTATCCCCTTCAAAACGACCTGTAAGCCTTTAGCGCTCTTAAGCTGGAATGTGTAAAAACTTGTTTTATTTTTTTCTAATTCATTAACCATTTTGCGGAAATCCTTTTCTTCATATATTTGAATTTTAGTTTCATCAATGTTACCACGTTTTATTGGAACAATGTGAAATGCCTTTTCACCAATTACCGAAATCAGTGTGTTTTAACTTCTTTGTCTCAGATGGATTGGTGGTGGTTTTGAGGTTTTTTTCGATGATTCTTCGGGTTTGTCGCTGTCATCTTGCAATATTTTGAAACAATTTTGACGATTAGCTGAGGCGGCGTCGTTATCCCTGGATATCTGCGGAACAGATGAGATTCGCCAGCGCTTTTCTACTATAATATATCTGTCCATTCCGACAGGCACCTTAGGTTTTTGACTACTGTTGTCTGTAGTGATAACTTAGTTAAGTGATGAACACGAGCCCGGAGCGGATAATGGCGCTGCCTTAAATAAAGATGTACTAGGCAACGGTAATGTTAACGAATCACTACTTGGCATTGGAGTAAGCGAAGTTGATCGCTCGAGTAAAATTGGTTTTGCCGTTTTTTATTTTTATTGTGTGCATTAAGAGTATCAGAACTTACGGTAAAATATGAATTTCTGCCGTTAGAACTCACTTTACAATTAACATTGACTGAAACTCTCAATGCAGACATTACAAACGCAATTGGTTATTCACCCGTAGGTAATATTTATTACTTGAGGTGATTTTTGCGTTGCAGATGTTGACATTGAAATGGTAAATACTAAACGTCAAAATAATGAATCACCCCAAGATTATTTTTAAAATAGAAAAACTTTAATTGTGGCGACCACAACAATCTCAGAAATGAAATTAAAAATGGAAACACCGTAAAATGTTACAATTGCTTTAAAATGGGTTACTAATTTGTGAAGTGCAACGAGCAACAACGTAAGCCACGTTGTAATATCTGCAAACGGACAACAAATACACCCGATAAATGCACGGAAAAATCTGGACCAAAAGCAGTAGTAAATAAAATCGAGGATTTTGCTATAAAACTTGGTTGAATGATGCAAAAATAACGTAATTCTTAAAGAAGTGAAGTAAATGGGAAAGCAACAACTTCATTTATTGACCCTGATTTACTTGTTGTGGAAGACAATTTTATAAGCGAGGATATTTTATTGGGTTACGACATACTGTGCGGAAAAGGTAAATGGCTAATTATAGAGGATGATGCTTGTAGATTGGAGAAAGTAAATGACGTGAAACACTCCAATAAATTATCGGCCGCGGAAGTGAAACAACTGAAGGTATTAACTTACAAAACATTATAATTGTTTCCCTGAAAATATATCTGATCTGGGTAAGTGTAGCGTAAAAAAAGGTAGAAATCCACCTTAAATACGACAAACCAATTCAAATGGAACCAGATTTTATAATGAGAGTTGTTGCCGACATGAATGACTGGGTAGTCACCATCCAATTAGGTGATGAAAAGCTCTAGAAGATTATTATCGTTTTGCGTGGATATTGTAAAACGGACCAAAATATACAAAATCCGAAGGACTATTGTTTAAAAAACTCTAGACTATACCACAAAGATGAGGATGGACCAAAATTGGTAGTACCTAGCAACATCCGGTGGCGAGTTGTGAAGATCTCGCACGATGACCTAGGACATTTTGGCCTGGAAAGGACAATACAGAGGATACGGCAACAATTTTAATTCTCCAAAATCAGGAAATATACCAAGGACTACACTTCCAGCTGTATAAATTGTTTCTATAATAAATCCCGTTTTTATTACAACGAGGTCAAACTAGTTCCTTTTCATATAATACATATTGACCATTTAGGTCCACTTTCTAAAAGCAAATGGGGCCAATCTTAAGTTCTCACTATATAAGATTCGATCAGTAGATACCTGGTGGTGAATGCTTTTCGTAGTACAAAAATGTTGCCCGTGATCAGCACCGTGAACGATATGACGCGTCGACGACGTCATGACGTCGTATTTTGGTCTTCCAAAACGCATCATTACTGGTAGAGGATACTGCTTACACGTCGAAGGTTTTTGAGAACTTTTGTGCTCACAACGCAATTAAACATATAAAAACAAACGTGCGGACGCCATGAGCGAATGGACAGGTTGAGCGCGCCAACCAAACAATTCTTACTTGCATTCGAACTACCGTTGAGAATCCAAAAGATTGGGACTTGACTCTGCGAGACCTGCAGTGGGCCGTGAACTCAAAGATAAATTCAACATCTGGATTTTCACCTAATTAGTTAGTATTTGACTTCAAGCCGCAAGATATTATCCAAAATTATCTGGTAGCAGCCACCCATGACGATATCAATGAAGATTCATTACCGATAACTGAGAAAAGAGCTGTTGCAGTGAACATTATTCAATATAAGCGCGAAAGGTTGGAAAAACGTTTTAATGCGAAACATGCCGTCCCGAAACAATATGCCGAATATGATATTGTAGATATAGAAAATGAAGCGCCTGCTACTGAAGATTCTCGAAAGCTTGAACCTAAATCCCGAGGCTCTTACGCTGTAGCCAAAGTCCTGGGAAACGATAGTTACTTTATAGAAACGTGCCAGAACCCCAAGTCACCAGTCGATAATTCTCTTCAGTGTACTCAGCCGATAAAATGAATTCATTGTGTAATAGTGCCCTACACTGGATGAATCTTCAGAAAATGATGACTTCGAGGACGATTCGGTATCAGGATAGGCCGAGCTGTTACCATATGTGGAAAACAGCAGTGTTTTCTTTTTGTTCAATTTTTTTTAGATATACATATATAGGTAGCTTTGCTTTATTTGTCAAAGAAAACGAAGAGAAAACGAGAACTGAATTTAAACTGAAAAACTATAGACGTTTGTACATATCTCCGTAATTTGTTGTTTAACGAAAATTAATAAACATAAAATTGTATTGAAATTGAAACTAAACGAATAAATTGCGCTGATTTCTCGCCATGACTTCTTTCCGTTATTGGCCCGTATCTTTTGTCTACCAGAAATTTTTTAAAATCAGATTTTTAAAGCATATTTCCTTAAGCTTAGTTTTTGTTTACATTTATATTAATTTTTGTTTGTTGATCAGTTCAATTGATCAGTTTAGTGCTCAAATAGCTTTGCCCAGTAATCACGTATGGCTTGTGACGTTGCACACTGGGGATTTCGCGGAAAAAACTTAAATTGTCTAAGGGTATATTGACAATGCAATATGCAGTGATATTTTGAAATTTTAGACTAAATGGTACAATCAAATCAAAAAGAATTACTCCGATCTGACCGCTATTTTTTTGTAGCCGTCTCAAACTCAGTGCTTGTATGTTTCACCGAATCAACTTAATTTAAACCTAAGAATTTCAAAACGAATATTATTTTATTATGTGATCTAACGTTTTTCTTTTTATTTTTTATTTAAAGTAGGATATTTCAGTATACTAAAATTTAAAAAATAAACTCTGCAGAGACTTAAGTTTTTTTTGTTGTTTATATTTATGAACATATAACAAAAATCCCTTTTTTTCTCCAAACATTTGGACCTGCAATTTTAGCCATACTTTCCCACAGTTGGAAATCACTACTAATACATTGTCTCATATCTGTTTTTACATTTTTAATCAATTTGATGTGCCACCAGGTGCCATCTCTCAATTTGTTGCATTACACAGTACAAAATTTTTCAGCTGATTGATTCGCGTCTCAATTTTGATAAGGCTTTTTTTTTAACATAACTCAAGAACCACTAGTCGGATTTTGCTTAAACAAATTTATTAAAATCAAGAATTACAATTACTTTCATCTGTTTATATAACGTTTCGCTACATAAGCAACAGTTTCGCAGTTATAAATAAATGTATGAAGAAAAAAATATTTTTTGCCTAAAAAATTAATTGTTTTTTTAATTCATAAAAAATGCAAAACGGTAAAGAAGTGTCTAGTCCTATTACTTTCACGTAAAGTCGCATAACCTATGAACAAAATGAGACATAAATCATGAAAATCGATGAACGCGTTTCGCTTTTATTCACAATTAAGTAAAGGTATGAATTTAAAAAATTTGCTCGAGATATGCACAAAATTCTTTGGAAAAAACTTTTGACTTTTTTGACTTTTTTTTATGATTCTGAGAATTAAAAAAAAGTAATAAACAAAAGGTTATTTGATTTTTATGATTTTTATAGCAAAGTAATAAGCGCTAATAAATTTGCGTGGACAATTAAAAGGAAAAAAAGGAAAGTGCACTTTTTATGAGTGCTCATGTTTTGTCCTAGAGACCAAGTCAGTAAAGGAAATAAATAAAATTGAAAGCGGAAATCTAACAATGTACTATAAATGGGGATGGGATGGGGCATCTAGTCAAAGTGAATACCAACAGAGGTTTTCAGATGATTAAATTTCTGACTCTCATTTATATATGACATCAGTTGTACCACTTAGATTATCATTAAGCGATGACATAAAAAATTAATATGCAACAACAATAAACCTTCTTCCACACAGTATTGTAGAACACTACAGTTTGCATACGTTAAAGAGACACCTCAAGTGATACAGGAAGAAAAGAGAAGAGTCGGTGAGGAGATATCTCAACTAAAAGAATTTCAGTTAACAGTAAATAATCGTAACTTTAAAGTAAAACAACGGCAAGACAGCACAATAAGTAACAGAAACACCAGCAGCAAGTTCTTGTTTTATTTGTGTTGCCACAACATCCAAGATGAATAAAATGGAAGAAGTTGAAGCTATGCCCGTAAATAAACAAGCACTGCAATTTGGTATGTCACCACTTCATGCGCAAATTAAACTGGTGAAGTGTCTTTTGCATTTAGCTTAAAATATTGAATTTTAACGTGGGAGAGTCGACTGAAATACTGAATACCGAAAATATTTGACAAAGCGTGAACTTAAAGAGAAAATACAGGTTGATACTGTTAAGCAAGGCTCTGGTACGACAAATTCAGGAAATACGTCACGAATATTCTTTGCTTTGTTTGATTTCCGAAATTACGGGTCTAGATGAAAACATAATCAAGAGGTTTTCAATAATTTTCGAAGCTATAACAATCACCGAGGTAGTAGATCCCAAAAAATTTGGTGATTTTTGTCTGGAGACGGAAAAACAGTTTGTTGCACTATACGAGTGGTACAATATGCCACCTACACTTCACAAAATTCTGATTCATGGAAAAGATATAACTGAAGTGTATTTTTCCTGTAGGCTTACTATCTGAAGAGGCTCAGGAAAGTCGTAACAAAGACTATAAAAAATATCGCCTTAGACACTCCAAAAAATGCAGTCGAAGTGACACGAACGGATATATTATGCACCGAATGATGGTAACATCACATCCCGTGATCTCACATTTGACTCCTTCATTTAGCCAGAAAAAGCATAGTGTTATAAGCGACGAAGTTAAGGCTCTTTTAAAATAATAAATTAAATAAAATAAACAATAAATTAAAAGTTAAAAAAATCATTTTTTTTGTTAGTTAGGGCTTTTTACATTGTAGGTAACGATATACATTTCTCTAACTTTCTTCATTTTGATTACTTTTGTGTATTACTATATAAATAAAACTAAATTTGTGATGAAATCACTACATTTTTTGACAAATATATTTTTTCCTCACCTCCACACAAAAATCCCCAGTGTGTGTCGCACAGTGGCTCATTTTTCTGAAATCCGTGGCAAAAATCAAAAATTGGACTACAAAATTTTGAGAAATAAGCTAAACCATATTGTAGGTTATATTTTACTGGCCAAAATTCAAAAAGCCGTTCTTGAAAGGAATGAAAATTGTGGGTGTTGTGGCCGCTCAAAGTTCCTAATTTTTTGGACTGTGAAAAAAAGTAAATTTTGGGACAAAAACTTTAGGTTTCAAATTTATTTTTTACACAAAGTTTGCAACCGATTACTCCTTTTTTGATTTTGTTAAAAAATGTTATTTGTTTTTTATTTAAATTCGACAAAAAAAATTTTTAGGTTTTATTTTACAGTAGTATGCGGAGTTCTTCAAACACCCTATATTTGGGTAGCTTTTGGGAATTAAATAGAGTAGAGCTAATAAAGGGACACCAAGTTTCGGGAAGTATTGTTATGAACATTTTTTCCTTCTTGTACACTAACTATAGTTATTAAAAATTTGGCTGCCCGATCCTGCCCATTCACTTGTAAGAAAGAAAAAACTAACACAACCTCATTATTAAGGCGAAAGTACGTAGCACACTGTCACGAGCTTGGCCAAAAATGGTTGAAATCGATGTAGGAAACTTTATTAATTTTTTGATTTTTTTGTTATAGAAAACACTTCTATTAGTTCATATGTGAAATATTATTTAAAAGTTTTGCGTGGTTTTTGAATCATTGTAGCTCAAAGTTAAGGTTCGCATGCAACGTAATAGATTTGTGGGAAGAACCGCAAATTTCACATGTGTTTGTTTTAGTTAAAATTCAAATCTGTTTTCGTAACGGCTAATATATTTGTAGTAGAATTTTAAGCCAGGTATGTATTTTTAATTGCAACACTGTTATTGTTTACATATATGAATCATGCGCGAAATGCCGTTAGCCAAATGACAGTTCTTTAGTAAAGTGTGGATTTTTATACATAAGTAAGTTTCTATGGTAAATTAAAAAAAACATTCGATATCACTTTTAAAATTTTTTGATATTTTATTGGTACAAGTAGGTATTTTAACATTACAGATTCGCGAAATTTTTCAGCAGTGGTTGGAATTTAAGAAAAATAATGCAACTAATGTGTCGCATAGCATTGAGCAATTTATGGAAAATCATATTGAAAGAATACTGCATGATACAGAAAAAGAAAAACTAAAATTCATGCTTTCAAAAATTAGCAATAATTGGGCCAAATACATACGAGGGAAAAGTAGGTTCGAAACTGAGTTGAGTAACTGGCTAGATACGGAGATATTTAGTGAATACATTTGTGTTGTAAGTTTTCTTTCGATCTTCGTTTCTTGTAGTAAAAAATAATTCACTTCTATTAGGAAGCCAGTACAAGTAGCAATAGGGGCCGGCCACTTGTTTGTTATGAGGGTGCATCTCAGCGAACTAAAAGAAGGCGAATCTGCCAACTTGTTGCATCAACTTCAGCTGATGCTCTTATTAAAGCTGCAGAAAAAGTGTCTGACTCAAACAAAGACAAAATAGCGATAGAAAAAGCTTTAGCCCTATATATTGATATTGATCTGTCTGTTAATATGATGAGAAAGGTTGTCAGTTCTATTCACGATCATTGTTTTCCCTTCTATTATTTAATTGCAGAAGCTAAAAAAAATTTATTCCTCACGATATTCATATATCAGAAACTTCAGCGGAGATTCCTTTGCAAACAATTTTAGACAAAACAGTTGAAAGCATATTAAATAATAGTAGTGGTCATAGTGTATACAAAAATTTGAAAACCAAGATTCAATTGATGAATTTTTATTTGTTACTTCGTTTGTGCCATTACGTTTGTTGGATTGGGCAGATGAAAAATTTGTATGGCAAAATGATAAACACTCATCTTGGAGGTTATGTAGACCTCTCAAAATAATGTTTACCAAAGAAAACCCTAACGTAATAAACTCAGTGAGGGGAAACATACAGACGGAAATTAAGAATTTAGATGCATATAACTATACATCGATAAACAAAAAATTTAACGTTCATTATAAAATGATTTTAACAATGATAGACGGTGCGGTTTTAAATGTAATAAATGGAAACAAAAGCAGTTCGACCTGTGCTTTATGTGGAGCGAAGCCTTCCGAAATGAACAGCATGTCAATTTTTGAAAGGCCAGTTAACGACGTTTGCTACCAGTACGGATTGTCAACATTACATGCATGGATAAAATGTTTTGCATGTATTGTACATATTGCGTATAAGCAACCCATTAAAGCATGGCGAATAGCAGGAAAAGAAATGCGAGACCAAGTTAACCAGCGAAAAAGCAGAATACAGAAAATATATAAGGAAGAAATGGTCCTGATAGTTGACAGGGTTAAGACTGGGTATGGTGCATCAAATGATGGAAATACAGCTAAACGTTTTTTTTTCAAATATAGGAATTTCGGCCGAAATTACAGGTGTAGGCAACACATTAATTAAAAATTTTTCAATTATTTTAAGAACTTTGTCATGTGGGCGCAATATAAATATTCCTACTTTTGAGTATCTTTTAAAAGAAACTGCACTTCTGTACTTCAAATTGTATCCTTGGTACTATATGCCTGCAACAGTGCCCAAAATTTTGATACATGGCATTAATTATGTTAAGTATCATACTATTCCTATTGGAATGTTATCAGAAGAGGCGATTGAATCAAGCCGCAAAGTTATAAGAAATGCTAGGTTGAGGCACACAAGAAAACTAAGTAGGGTTCAATCTAATAAAGACCTAATAATGTATCCCATTCCACAGTCAGAACCATAAATTTCCATGTATAGTCAGAAAAAACTTTTAAAAAACCATAATATGAATGTCTTAATGATGTATGTAAATGAAAGAGAAGATTGTGCTAACATAATATCTAGCAATGATTTGATAGAGGAATCTGAGAGTGATAGCACCAGCGATAATGAGTAGAAAGAATATTATATATGTATACGTATGTATGTATGTATTAATATATCTGCAATAACTAAAATTATGTTCTTTCAGATATACATATGTATAATTTTTAAATTTTAGCGTACACTCGTATTTATGTTTTTTATGTATGTATAAAAAGAAATAAAATTTGGTTAATATAATATTTAAGCTTGGGGTCTTTTATCGTTTAACAATTTAAAAAAAATCACTTTCTTTCATTTTTTTAAATGTTAATTTATTAATTTTATTATTTAAGAAACAGAATTGTACTGAAGATGATACTCAATGACTATCGAAATATCGATTATTTTTTAATAAAATTGTTAAATGATAAAAGACCTCAAACTTGAATATTATACTAACCAAATTATTATAAAAAAGGTCAAAAAATATAGATATACATATTAATAAATAAAATTTATATATTATGATAACTTAAATTATTATTAAAAAATCAAAAAATGTTTGTTGTGGCTTTAGCTCTTCATATGCTAACATTTCATTGGTTGCTAGAACCAAATCGTCAGTGAAATTTAAGCTGTTTGAAAACATTCAACCTCGGATGAAAGCTCTAATTGTTTCTAACGATTAGTTGGGGAGAATATCCCAAATAATAAATTTCAATATTAAGTATTTAAATTATTATTGTTTTATTATTTGAGCTGCAATTTTTTAATTTTAAAAGTCCTTAAGCATATATGTATGTAAGTGAGGTTAAGTTATTATAAGTGATTAGTGTGCAAATTAAATATGGAAATTTATTTATTTTTGCTCCTTTTTTCTACTTTTTAAAAAAAGAACATTTTCGAGGCAGGCGTATCCTTGATCGGAATTGAACGAAATTTAGACGGATCATTAAACATATTATAGATAGTGTCTGTGCAAAATTTCATTAAGTTATCTTTTTTTTCCTTTCCGTTACGGCAATTTTTAATTTAAGGATACATGGGAAGGACACGAATCTTTAGAATTTAAATGACCAAACTTTAGGTGTGATTATGTTTTATTAAGTAAAATATGTATTCCAAATTTCATCACTTTATGATACCTCCTTCTATTTTTGGCCACTCGTTATATGAAATCACGACACTGTGCGTAGTGTAATGGATATATATGACTTGTTTAATTAAAAGTGATATAACTTTTATCTGAATAAAGATTTCGCCAAGATTCAAAAAGGATTTAATAAAAAACTTCCAACACTATAAAACAAATGCTTGCAAAGATTGCCACGCCCGTAAAGGACGTAAAGACTTTCCACCAAGTATCAATACTACTCACAAAATTTTAGGTAGTAAACAATATTAAGTAATTCTAAGCAATTGATTTTAAAAACTAGCAACAGGTAATTTATCACTAATTCCTTAAGATTTCAATATATGAAAAACTAGTATTTTTGACAACTTGGTCAGCAAAGTCATATTAGGAGCACACATGCACATACTTACTTATGAATATGAATATATGTAGATGTGGCAAAATTAGTATCAGGTAGTCTCCCCATAAACCATTAAGCCATATTAAAGACACAAATGCGCATTATAAATACACACTGTTATATTGGTTTAATCTCAAGGATTTCGTAAGCTGCTACCTGTTTAGAGTATATTTATCGTATCGCGTTGTATCATTGACTGTACCTAAGTAATTACCTGCCTAGGGATAATTAGTATTAAATAATTATAGTCCTTAAATGAGTGGATTTCTTAAAACCAAATAAAGCTTCGGAACAAAACTTAACAAAATTTTTAGTTACATGCATTATTTATCTTTTGTTTATTCTTTAAGAAGGAAGCACAACGATAAGACGTGTTACGTAACAAATACATACAATAAAAAATAAATTATTTATTATTTAAATAGTGTTAGACGGAAATTAAAAGAATTGAGATGTCCCTGAAAAATTTAGAGTTGTTTGAGTTATTTAGAAGCTCCGATGCTGAAGGGAGTTTTAAACTACCTGTTAAACAAAGGTTAAACATTTTCACAGAGGCGGAACAAAACGAGGATCTGAAAGCTAGACTTCATTCATTACATAATTTGTTGAAGAAAAAATGGCAGGCATCTAATCGCACAAAAGAAAACTTTATGAGAAAAAATTCTGCCTGGTTAGATGAATTCACAACTATTATAGAAGTTGAATATCCTCATACTTCTACTGACCGACAAAATCTCTTGAAGACTGTGTACCATATACAAGAAAACGGAAAATTCAGAATGCTACCGCCTCAATAACCAAGCATCATTTATCGGAAGCGTTATCTATAAAATACGTAGAAGACCAGGAAAAGGCAAAATCAGACATCACAAAGGCGGTCTCGATCGCAAGTCCACAACATCTAAATAGGATAAAAGAGAGCATACCTACGTCACCAAATACTTCCCCTACAAAGTATACTTTAGAAGAAGCTTTACCATTATTTTTGGACTTGGGATTATCAAAGGAAAAATATTCTATTTTACGAAAGTCTTTAAAACATCATAATGTTAATGTACTTCCTTCATACAGTCAAATTACTATTGCAAAAAAAGAAGCAATTCCGATTAGCTTACAGATAATTGAAATATCACCAGAGGTAAAACTTTAATCTATAACGGATCGTACTGCAAAACGTCTAATTCAAAGTTTACCTAAAGCACCAGCAGAACTACTTCCGGATAAACTCACATTACTCCATAAATGGGATTGTGATGGATCATCCGGTCAAAGCGCCTACAAGCAATTAATAAATACAAATGACATGACAACTACATATGCAAATATGTTTATGGCTTCTGTAGTTCCTTTAAGACTTAGAAGTGAAACCTCAGAGTACTGGAAAAATCCTCGTCCATCATCAGTTCATATTTGCCGTCCAATACTGTTCCAATATTTAAAGGAGTCTTCAGAAGTAATCAAGTCTACACTGAGCAATATTAAAAATCAAATTGATAAACTTATCCCTTCTGTTTTTGAAATAAGGAATGGGAAAATTGTTACTGTCAGTCATACATTTTTTTTACAATGATTGATGGTAAAGTCTTGATTGAAATTACAAACTCCTCGTCAACTTTGAAATGTCCTATTTGTAAAACAGCACAGAAACTTTCAAAATTTAAAGGATTCAACCAGTGATGAGAAAAACTACGAATATGGAATTTAACCATTCATGCTAGAATTAGGTGGCATATACAATTCCACGGGTGGGAGAAATTTTTAACGAGAATGCTCCACCAAAGGAAAAACAGATAATATGAAAAAAGTCATACAAGAAGAATTTTTTTAAAAAACTTGGACTAAAAGTAGACTATCCAAAGTATGGATATGGAAATACAAATGATGACAATACGGCGAGATTATTTTTTAATAATGATGAAATGACTGCTCAAATTACTGGTGTGCATATAAATATTATAAAAAGGTTTGCCGTTATTCTTAATGTACTAAACTGCAAAAGGTCAATGGATAAAAATTTAAAGAATAAATCCAAATGTATCCCGAAAAAAAAGCTTACCCCCACGGTACAATAAATTTTGGCTCATGGGAAAAATTTAATTGATTATCAGTGCCTACCAATTGGAGAACTTTCAGAAGAAGCCCAGGAGTGTAGAAATAAAGACTACAAAAAATTTAGATACACGAACACTTGCAAGATTTCACGCATTAGAGAAAATGAACAACATATTTCTTTCTTCATCAGATCCACTCATTTCATCACTTGACATGTTAGATCACGGAAGGTTTTGGAAAAAATTAATTTTAGTTCAGAAATGCTAAGTTTAATAGATATTGCTCCCAATGTAGATGAATACTTTGTAAAGAACTAACAAGAAAAAAGTTCATATAATGAAAATATTTTACCATTATTAAAAGTTCAAAAATACGGTTTTATATAAAATACTACAAAAAATATTTATAGCTGTCATTAACATTAAAAATATTTCAATAATGTAAATCTTTGACGCCAACAAGAAATTTAATAAAAATTATAAATTTGCACCGAAACTATTTTTTAAATTTGACTGCGATTTTTGCAGCACTCTGTATTTATTGAAATCCATGTAATATACAGTTTTAAAGCAGAAGATATTTTCTTTCATCACCTTCTTGAATTTTTAAAATATCTCCATTACTTCAAAAGTTATGATTTTTGCAACGGAAAAAGTCAAAAGTCGTCTATTGTAATTTAATTTTTACGTGTTTTCGAACTATATTGGTTAAATTAAAATTTCTTTGTTTAGCCCGAATTCGATATGATGATGTTGTGACGACCCTCAAACTCAGACTTCTCTTTACTTCTTTCTTAATAAAAAAAAATTATCAAAATCATAAAAATAAGCAAAGCTCAAAAATCCTAATACCGTTTACTTAAATATTAATCGATAAAGAAGAATAAGAAGGGAAATAGCTAAATAACAAATGCATGATAACTTCTTACTAGCACATGCTGATATTTTTGTTAAAAGTACAAGAAACATTTACTTCTTCTATTCTTTCTTCATACTAAAGCGTTTTAAATAGTTCATATTCCTCAATACTGGCAGTCAGCTAATAAGTGATAAAAACGGACACGTAAACATTGATGATAATGACGTGACCACCATCGGAAACTAAACTAATCGAACTCGAGCCGGACAAATAAATTTCAATTAAAGCAATATAGTTTGAAAAATTACGTAAAATAAAAACTAAAAATTTAAAAGTATTTTTTCATTTGGATAAAAATGTATCGTTAAAATTGCAGGAAAATTCGTTTGAAAGAATTTTATACTCGTGCTATGGGAAGATATTTGATGGAAAGGAAAAAATAAAAAATGTCTCTCGAACACTTTTTATTTGTATGTTTGTTCAATTCACATGTTTATACTATATTTCCACTGCTCAAAAATCTAAAAACCATCCCTTTTTTTCGATTGGGAATGACCCCTATTTGTGCAGTGTATTGTGTTGGAACTAGGAAAATAGGATAGGTTAAGGAGGATAGTGCTTGCGGGCATTCGATTTGCATCTCTTAACGTTGGGTATAGCAGGAAAGACATCTGCAAGGAGTTCGTTTCACATACGAGCCGTTCGATCAACGAATTGTTTTTATAATGTGCAGTGCGAATCGCTGTTAAAATGTTGAAAAGAATAGCCCCTACGAAAACCATACTGGCGGTCATTTAGTAAACTATTAGACTACAAATACCTCACAAAATGGAAGTTAACCATGCTTTCCATCACTTTGGAAAGTACCGAAGATATCGCTATTGGGCGGTAATTTTCAGGGTTATTAGTGTCTCCTTTTTTGGGGTTTGGCGTTACATTAGCAACCTTCTAGCACAATGGAAATGCTGGCAGTGGTTTGTTGCTTTCCAGCAGGTTAGAGTTACTTGCAAATAATTCAGCCGGTAGATTAGCTTTATCAACCGGGTCTGTGAATATTTGGTCATCCTTTAAGAATTAGAATTAAAGAACTACCATTATCCTTAACTCTTTTACCCAATGACCAGAAGCTTTTGCTACCCCTAGCAGCAAGAGCTATAGCACGAAGGCGCTACTCGTATAGAGCTTTTTCACGCCTTAGAACTCTGGCACATGAATATCTCGCTTTTTTGCGCAGCGAGTCAGTATCTGGATTCTTATCATTACGCTGGATGTTGAAAGCTTCCTCTCTGGATCTGACTACATCTTTGAACGTCTGAACTCTTACTTTTACGTGTGTTAGAATGAGTTTGAGTTTTAAACATGTTGTGCCATAATCAAAGTCGCACACAGAATTCAATTTATTTTAGAAAGAGTTTGTTGTTATTATTTCAGTGCTATATGGTAAAAAATTAAATATTTTTTTAATGTAGAAGAAAATTGCGTACAATTTGGTACGAAATATAAGCAAGTAGCACCACTGAACAGCAGACTGCTCATATTGTGAAATAATGAAGAAGCTGCAGAGAACTTAACCAAACAAAATTTTCTAAATCGTCCACGATAACAATTTTTTTATTATACTTTGGCTTTTCACAATCAGGATAAATTACGTAGCAAAATACGTAGATGATATTTTAGCTGTAATCAACATTGACCACAAGGATGAGATATTAAACACTCTAAACAAATATCACCCTAAAATTAAATTTACGGTAGAAGTTGAATCAAGAGGAGAAATTGCCTACCTGGATACTAAACTATATGGAAAAGCAACGCTATAACTTTTGACTGGTATTCAAAAAGCATGTCATCAGGCAGAATTATTAACTTCAATGCCAATCAACCAAAAAACCAGATAATAAACACTGCCAAAAATTTCATCCAGAGAGTTCTTGACATTAGTGACCATCAATTCCACATACCCAACATTCAAAAGATAAGTAAAATATTAAAAGCCAATAGTTTTCCTGTAAATTTAATAAAATCTCTTATATCGTCATACAAAAGCTTAGAAAATAGTGAACACGGTAACCCTAACAAAGATGAGAAACATTTTTACAGCATAAAATACATACCTGGTCTCACTAATTATAAAAACATAAGAAAAATAATAAACAAAAAATGACATAAGCTTTGTGTTGCCGCACATAATTAATTTCTAAATAATTTGAATTTAACAGTTTGGAATACTAATATTTGTAATAATAATGAATTATACATCCCTGGGGTTGACAACAGCTGTCACTTACTTTAAGTCACCTTTCATATTTGAATGAAATTTTGCTTCCTTTTTCCTAAAACTATTGCATGAAACACCACGTTTTTGCAATAATTGTTAAATAATTGAGGAACTACTTCTTAAGCACAAGTGTATGTACAAATTATAATAATCTGGAATATAAATGAATTTGTATTAAATAAATCGCACATTTTAGCTCTACTAATAAAGCTTAGAATACGTTTGGTTTTTCTTCCTCGACATTTTAACATTCTAAAATACTTGTGAGTTTGACACGCCGTCTGGGATCAACACACAATGCCTACATCAAACAAGGACAGCAGAGATCCTCCCAAAGGTGGATTTACCTTCGCTACACCATCCACAGCACTTGGGTCTACCGCTTTAAATGCCACCACAGCTGAGGCCACGAACGCCATAGAAACCACAGAGCCGAATGATGAAAACAGCGAATTAGGTTCAGAGCCTTGTAAAAAGGTAAAGAGCATAAAAACCTCAGCAAACAAAGGGCCACAGGTAAGAAAATCTTCGTCTCCTACTCCATCTCGCACTCGATCTGCTTTAATACGTCAGCCTTCAAAACGCCCTCGTGCTGTCATTAAAATTACAAAAAAGAAATCAGTTGACAAAGAACGCCCAGACAGTCAAGCAACCACTTCAACATCTACTGCTGGTACTACATCTGAAATTCTCAACACCCAATCAATAACAAATTCCTTAAACCAAAATCAGAATTTAGTGCATGGTATGCTTGGTCTCTCTCTTCAGAGTACATGGGCACACAACACGAACGAAAAAAATGCCAATATGCCAAAGTACAGCACCCTGCCTTCAAATGCAATTACATCTATGGCTCCGACTGCACACCAAAAAAATGTGTGTACAAACACGATGAATGCTTCCTTACCAGGTGGTTTTCAACCACGGTATTCATCATTTAATCAAACTCCTGTCTTTAGTCTCAATAGTGTCCAACCATCGCGTAGTTTTAACATTTTTAGCAACGAGCAACGTCCAAACTTTCTTAACGCAAACGCTCAGCCATTTTGCCCCCATACATGCAACCCACTCACATCTTCAACCACACAAACAGCATCCTGTCTTTCTTCAAGTAATTTCCCAAATAATTATCCAATTTATTCGGTCCCTTACCTTTCTAATGCAAACAACCCTCCGTTTTTTCATCAAAATACCTCCTTTCAAGCGCCAACATTTATGTTTAATAACAACGCAATGTCTTTCAATACTAATAACAGAACAGTTGATATAAATTTGTCGGATTCTCAGGTTGCAGCTCGTCAAGCAATCAGTAAAGATTTGCCCACCTTTAGTGGACGGCCAGAAGAATGGCCAGTTTTTATAACAAATTATATGCAGTCTACTGAAAGGTGTGGTTTTACGGAGCAAGGGAATCTTATACGTTTACAAAAATCTTTGAAGGGTCAAGCACTAGAAGCTGTAAGAGGGAAGCTGATGATGCCAGCCACTGTTAATTTTGCCATCGAAACTCTTCGAATGTTATACGGCAGACCTGAAATGATTCATCATGCTTTGCAAAAGGGGTTAAGAGAACAGCCAACAATACGAAAAGAGAAGTTGGATATTCTCATACATTTTGCACTTGTTCAAAATTATAGAACAACAATGCAAGCAATGGGTCTTGACGATTATTTAAATGACCCTATGTTGTTGGATGATTTAGTGCAGAAATTGCCATGTGACTTGAAATTAGACTGAGGTCGATACCGGTGCACTTTGCCAAAGGTTGACATAGTGCTCTTTGATGGCTGGCTTTACAATCTAGCTACCTGTGCCTCTTTTGTGACTCCATTCTTACCATCATCACAATTTGAGTGCAAAAGATCAACTAAAGAGCGCTTACATTTACATGAAGTTGTTGATGCCAATAGTGGCTTTCAAACCGAACTTTCATGCTTTAAATGTTTTCAAAATCATCGTCTTTCGGACTGCCCAGAGTTTTTGTTGTTAACAGTAAATGAGAGATGGAATTTAATACGCAGACTTAATTTATGTTTACGATGCTTTAAAAAACATTCTCTTCGTCGGTGCCATTCAAAAAGGCAATGTGATGTTGACAACTGTAAAATGCCACATAATCCTCTCTTGCACGAATATAATAAAATTAATTTAAAGAGCAATTCAAATAAACCTCGGCAGCAAGGGAACACCTCAATGCTGTTTCATGCTAAAGAGAACAAGGCACTTTTTCGTTATGTGCCAGTAATTCTATTTGGAAAATCACGCTCTTTGAACACATTTGCTCTTATCGATGAGGGTTCATCATGCACATTAATAGAAGAAGCACTTGCATTAGAACTGGGTTTAGACGGGCCGACTGAGGAATTATGTTTACAATGGACGGGCGAAATAACGTAAACAGATGAAAATTCAAGAATAGTTTCAATGCAAATATCATCGCGTGAACAACCAGAAAATAAAATGACCCTACGAGTGTGCCCAGCAACTATTATGGCGCGAAGGCAACCCAACTAAGAAGATCGAGGTATATGTGATGACAGTGTTTACCTTCGGTGCATCCTGCTCGCCCTCTTTGGCAAATTTTGTTAAAAATAAAAACGCAGAACGATTTTCGGAGCAGTTTCCAGAGGCCCTTCATTCTATTCTGAACAACACCTTCGTGGATGACTGGTTACAGAGCTCAGACTCTGAGGAAGAACTGCTATCAATGGCAAAGGTTGTACGTAAAATTCACAGCGATGGGGTTTTCGAAATGTGAAATTGGCTTTCCAACTCTAAAAAGGCCATTAATTCATTAAATTGCTGCAAATCAAATGACCAGAAATGCTTTGAGAATTCCGAACACAAATTCGAAAAGGTGTTAGGCATATGGTGGATACCGTCCATTGACGAACTTACATTTGTCGGAAAATTTGATTCTCATGTGTTTGACAAAAACGTACCGACTAAACGTGGAATTTTACGGCTAGTGATGACTATTTTCGACCCGCTTGGTCTGCTAGGACATTTCATAATATTCGCAAGAATTCTTCTGCAAGAGGTTTGGAGGTCTAGAGTTGGCTGGGATGAGCCTCTCTGTGAAGAGGAGAGCGCAAAGTGGTGGACTTGGGTTGAACTGATGCCAATTATAGCTGAAAAGTAAACGCAAGATTCTTCTGGTCAGACTCGAAAGACGTTCTATACTGGATAAGATCGGATGCAAGAAAGTATCAGCAGTTTGTTTCTCTACGAGTGGGAGAAATATTAAAGGGATCTCAAGTTAAGGAATGGCGATGGCGCAAAATGTCGCAGACGAAAGGACAAAATGGAAAAGCCTTCCAAACATGAAGCCTGATTCCCGATGGTTCTTAGGTCCTCCATTTTTATATCTTGAAGAAACCCTGTGGCCTATTTCAGAATTTATAGATAGACTAGAAGAAATCCCTGAACGACTATGTCATATTGAAGGTAAAAAACGCGGTCAATAATTGGTTCTACAATATATTGGTAAAATTATTCATCCCCTTCGGTTAAATTTGAACTATAGACCGTTTGTTCAAGATGCTAAACTTGAATCTGTAGAACTATTTATATTTAAGGCATGTCAAGAAGAGACTTTCTATGAGGAAATTTCTGCTTTAAAATTAAATAAATGTTTGTCTAAACGGAGTTTAATTTACAAATGCGCATCATATGATTAGGGAGTTTTGCGTGTGAAAGGACGAATTGACTCCATTCAAGGAGTACCTATAGATGTTAAAAGACCCATAATCCTCCACCCTAAACACCGAATAACACATTTACTTATTGATTTTTATCACCGCAAATACTGTCACCATCACAATGAAATACGTCAGAAATTCTGGATAACCGGTTTGAGAGCAGCAGTTCGAAGCAGTGTGAAAACATGCCAAATGTGCAAAAACAGAAAAATTGTTCCTAGTGCCCCGGAAATGGCAGACTTACCAATCGAACGCCTTTCACCATTTACCACCCCATTTCACTACACCGGTGTTGACTACCTCGGTCCATTTGAAGTTATTATTGGACGGCGGAAGGAAAAACGCTGGGGTGTCCTATTTACCTGCATGACAGTTTACAGCTCGCCGTGGTGTACCACAAAGAATTATATCAGATAACGCAACGAACTTTCGGGGAGCATACCGACTTCTTCAGCAAGAGATTGATAAGGTGCCCACAAAGGAGATAGAACGAAAATATCTGGAAATTGAGTGGGTTTTTATACCTCCTTCTTCACCCCATATGGGGGGATCGTGGGAGAGAATGATACGGTCCACAAAATCGATTTTAATGGACATTCTACCTGAAGGGGCTTGCGAGAGGAAGTATTGAGGGCATCCTTGGCTGAGGTGGAGAACATTTTAAATTCACGACCGCTGACATATGTCCCACTGGAGTCACCGGAGAGCGAAACTCTTACTCCGAATCATTTTTTAATTAGGAGTTCAAGTGGTGCAAGCAATAGGGAAGTGGCTTGGCGCTAAACAAAAACTTTAGATTATCCAACGCGATTGCTGACTGTTTTTGGAAAAGATAGTTGAGAGAAGTTTTACCTTGCTTGGCTAGGCGCACTAAGTGGTATCAAAAATCGGAAAGTACTATTGAAGTAAATGATGTGGCAATAATTGTAGATGAGAATTCCAAATGGAACTCTTGGGCAAAGCGCATTGTAGTTGATGTTCATCCAGGAAAAAATAACGTTGTGCGAAGTGCTGTGGTGAAAACGAAAAATGGCCTAGTAACCCGACCCGTCATAAAATTGGCTAAATTGGACGTGATAAAGTAAACATCGTGTTAGCGCACGAGTTTACGGGGGGACTATGTTGCCGCGCATAATTAATTTCTAAATAATTTGAATTTAACAGTTTGGAATACTCATTTTTGTAATAATAATGAATTATACATCCCTGGGGTTGACAACAGCTGTCACTTTAAGTCACCTTTCATTTGAAAGAAATTTTGCTTCCTTTTTCCTAAAACTATTGCATGAAACACCACGTTTTTGCAATAATTGTTAAATAATTGAGGAACTACTTCTTAAGCACAAGTGTATGTACAAATTATAATAATCTGGAATATAAATGAATTTTTATTAAATAAATCTTGCAGATTTTAGCTCTACTAATAAAGCTTAGAATACGCTTGGTTTTTCTTTCCTCGACATTTTAACACTTTGCTTACAAACCAATCAAAACCTTAAGTGCAACATTTACAAACACAAAAACAGCTATACCAAAATTACAAAAAAAGACAACATTGTTTACGAAATTCCTTGTAAAGGAAATGGCAATAATAATTGCAATTTAGTTTATATAGGCACTACTAAGAGAAGTTTGGAAACAAGATTGAGTGAGCATAAAGCTGATATTAATAAGAAAAAAGAGAGCACTGGATTATCACAACATATATTACTAACAAACCACATACCTGACTTTGACAGCGTTAAAATACTTGATAAAGAAAATAATACAAAAAAGAGATATATAACAGAAAGCTTAAGAATTCAACAAAAAATCAACAAAACAACGAACAAAAAGGAAGATACACACAACTTAAGCAGTAAATATAAGACGATCATGAAAAACAGTGTGCCTTTTTGATAAAAGCTTTTTTCAAAAATTTTGTTATTTTATACTTATAGTTAATTATTGATGATGTTAAATATTAACAGCCTTATTCAAAAAAAAAACTTAATTGAGGTTTGAAGTTCACATTAGTTACCAAAGACTTTAAGGCTAACAAACCTATGTTAAAAAATCCTATTCAAAAACAGTACTTTAGCTAGTGTATGCTTTAATAAATTTTACATGTTGATACTGGCAACACCATCATTCTCTCTTGTCTCTTTATAGTTAACGATGAAAAACAAACGAGTATTACTCATCCGGATAGTCGGATATATTGATAATGTTTTGCATAGTTTTAATAAAAAATGTAATTTTTCGTTATTTAAGATGTAAATTAATATGTATAGTACATAAAAAACATAAACTAAATGGATTTATCGCAATGTAAAATAAATACGCCTTTTTTTGTAAAGGTTTTAAACCGATTACTTGAAGAACGAGCTTTGTTTACTCGTTTTGGTTGTATGTACATCACTATAACGTTTTGTATATTTACATTATTTTGCTAAGAAACATACATACTTACATACATACGAGTATGTTAATTATAGAAAAAACACCCTTAAAAAGCATTGGAAGCAAATTTCGTTCTATAGATAAGCAATGAGAATAATACCAGTGAAAAAAGGAATTACTTTTAAGTTATTTAAAACTTTTTAATATTAATATTATGTTTTTTGTTTTGGTAACCTAGTCTGCATTAGTACAACGTTAAGTAAATTAAAATAAAACCAATTCCTTATTTGATTTACATTGCAATATTTGAACTAGTATTTGTTTTATTAATTTTATTTATTTTTTGATATTACAAGAACTTAAAAGGATGTACATATGTATTTAAATAAATATTTCTAAATGAAAAACAAAATAAAATCGAGATATATATATGTATGTCAATATATGTTTTCCAATTATGTATTTTAATTTAATTGGTTTTAAAAATATTTTTCAATAAATGCTCTAAGTATAGCATTTTCTTGTAATATTGCACGGCATCACCACCAGTTTTCTAAATTTTTATGTGGCAGACGTTAATTGCGGCACGTTCTAAGTAAAAAACTACATTGGAAAATAATTTTCACATAAAATAAAAATTAATTTCACCAATTCTGTTCATTAAATTTAATATATCCATTTTTTTTATTTCACAAATCCACACAATTTCAAATATTATCAATAATTTTGTTCACAAAACTTTGTTTGTCAAAACAATAAAATATTTTAACATCGCTTTAAAGTAGGTGAGTAGCTGCTTTAAATTCTTTAATGTTAAAGTTGGTTTAAAGTACGTGTGTTAAGCTAATAATCGTTTTTGAATGAAACTTTAAGGAATTTTGCTTAAAGTTGGTTTACCAACCTCTGTTAAGTTTTTTTGAATAAGGCTGTAAGATATTAACTCACTAATGTAATACATTAATCCTGCGTTTGTAAGTAATTGTTAAAATTCTCACCATTAGTTACAAAAAAATTCTAAATCTTGATTTTTTTAATATTTTTTAATAAAATAGACGAATCCCTGGATAAAGTGAACAAAAAATTCACGAAACGTCGGGAAAATATGAAATAAATAATTTTGTAATTTATTGTCATAAAACATATTAGGCCTGATTAGCTAAGAACAGAAACTAACGTAATCTTTACAAAATCATAAATGGTGCAAACAGTTGGTCGATTTAAATACAAATTAGTTAAAATACTTTAATGTTAACTTTAAGCTTTAAGTTTAACACAGACTTTTAAATAATCAAGTACGTTTTATATTTTCTCTAGTAGACGAAAAGAATACGTTTGATTAAATTTAGCTTAAAAACTTTTAAAGAATATGCTGTAACCTGTTTTATAAAAGTAATATCAGCAATTGGCATTGTTTGTTTTTATACCCGTATTGTAATAAATTAACTTTGATTTTTATAATGAATTTTGTGAGTTATTTAGCAAGTTATTCAGTTTTGATACATACTCTATATGAAAAAGGAAACATTTTTATTATTGTTGGGAATAATTACTACAGTATACTTTTTTGATGGCTATAATTCTGGACCATTAATTTTATGCAACTATTGAAAGTTGTACAAATATTGTTAGTATTTTCTACGTAAATATTTGCTACATATTTCGCTATAAAACAATATAACAATTATAAAGATCTTAGTGCAGAAATTCTCAAAAATTTTACAATATAGCACAAGATATAAATAAATTTAAATGCACTTAGAAAGTTATTAAAAATTTTTGATTATTATAAAAAAGAAAACAATGGCTTTCAAATTCTTTTGGGCATTATTAATTTTCACACAACGAACACTGCATACTTGGTTTTTTTATTTATGTTTTTTTAAGAGTTGATGCTTTAAAGTTGAAAAGAAAAATATTACAACAGTGTTCACAAGTGTCAATTTAAAGCATTTACAGAGAACTATTAAAGAGCATTTCTTAGAAAGGACACAGACAAAACAATAAAATGCTGAAGTCACTCAATTTAAAAGCATTTGCATGTACACTTCCAACTTTTAATAACAGTAGAATTAATTAACAAAACTCTTAACAGATGTAGCACAATCATATTCTCTCAAGTATGTTTATCCTGCTGCATTAAGGCTGGAATACAATGTGTAGCTGATGCTGAAGTTGAGGCAATAGCTGAAGTTGCGGCTGAGGCGGAGGTTGAAGTACGAACACAATGATGAGGCGTGACTTCATTGTTGCCAATTGTACTTAATCAAATTTTTATGTACAAATATATTGAATTTGTTTGAATGATAAACATTATTGACATATCTGGAGATAATAATATGTTAACACAATCTGTTAACAATCAATGTTAACATAATAATCAAAATTAATTTTTTTGTGTATTTGTTTGAAAATAAAAATATTGTTTTGTGGAAAAATAAAAATATTCGGTAAAAAAATGTAAACGAACATAATGGGTCTCATGCATAAAACGTGAGCTTGAGCTCGGACTCGATTTTTGAGTAAAAGGTGATTGTCGTATGCATAATAAAATTGTATGTATTTGCTTTTACTCACTGCTCACGTTTGATCTCGTCTTGCTCAGTTTGAATTAAGTTAGATGAGCTTGTGCTTATTTTCATATGCATAAAAACAAGCTTTTGCTTTCTTTTGTGAGCTCTTGCTCAAATTTTGTTGAGCATGCCTTATAGTTGACTCGCGTACAGTAAAAAGGAATCATGGCTGAATATTTTATGCCACAAAGAAATACAAAATGTTATCAACAGCGTAAAACAAATTTAGCAAGTGAGGATAAAAAATTATACAGGTTTGTATTCTTAATTATTAATTTATTTATATAATTAATAATAAAATGATAAATACATAGGTTTGATGATAGTAGCATCTGCTGGTTGCCTAATTATTTTTTTGAGAAGTCAGAAGAAACACGTGGTGGTGCCCTCAGCAACATTGATAAACTTCGACGGTATTTAAGATTTTGTGCAGATCCTGGATTCCAAAATGGTATAGCCACAGATATTGAAGTCCATCAATCACCTGTGTCGCGAACTATTGCGGAAGTTGAGAAACTTATATCTGCCAAAGCAAGCGAGTGGATAAAATTCCCGAAAGATGCACATGAAATAAAAGATGCTCAAATGAAATGGGAAGGAAATTATTGCTTTCCATTTGCAATTGGAGTGATCGATTGTACTCATATAAAAATTAAATAACCCACAAATCAAAGCTATGAGTATATTTGTAGAAAAGACTTACACTCTATAAATGTGCAGGCAACTTTTGATGGAAAATAACTTTTTACAAGCGTTGACATATCGTGGCCTGGTTCAGTTCATGACTCACGCATCTTACGAAACAGCGAAGTATATAGAATAATGCAAAATGCAACAAATAATGCATTAATTATCGGGGATAAGGGCTATGGAATATGCCAATGGCTAATGACACCATTCCGGAACCCAGCAACTGACATAGAAAAAAAACATTCAACAAAGTGTTTACAAGGGAAAGTGTCATTATAGAACGCTGTTTTGGGCAATTGAAGCAAAGATTTTCGATACTTCAATACAAAATTCGTGTATCGACAGAGTTAGTGCCCCACGTAATAGCCAGTTGTTTCATTTAGCATAACATAGCTAAATTATTAAAAGACAATTATATCCCTATCAATGACGATTACAACAATAATGTTGTGTGGCAATTAGGAAATGATATCAAACAACAAACAGCAAGAAATTGACCCTTTTCTAGTAAATATTTATTTTGTTTTAGTTTTTCTACTAAAAATTTTAAAATGTCGTCACATTACACAAAATTATTAATTATTCGAATATGTTAAATTTAAATATAGGGTAATTGGGAGAGCAATCCAAATGGTCTAAAAAAATAAAACAAACTAAATAAATCACAACATTACTATCATATTGTAGCTGTTAATATAACTGTTCGCAAGCGCGAACATTGGCTGCTATTTTATAGAATTTGCTTCTTTGGCAAATTGTTGTTGTTCTTCGCTTTCATCTTCTAAATATGACGTGTTTTTAACAGTTTCCAAAAAAAACTAGCGAAGAATATTATTAGTTTGTATCATCTCGACAACAAATACAATTCAAAAGTCTATGTATTGAGTGAACTATGGTATATGGAGTGAACTTCTATCGAACGATGAGCAAATGGTCCCATATTTTGGTCATCAGTCGTGCAAAATGTATATCCGCAACAAACCAATTAGTTTTGGGTACAAAATTTGGTGCTTGTGTTCTTCTGGCGGTTATTTGTTTAAATTTGGGACGATTTTCCGTCATCCCACGTCAAATTTGGTTTGTAAACAGACCGGTTTCGGCTTTGTGCCATCTTCAGTGTTCTCTTGAATACTAAATCGTTTTTCTTGCTGTACGTTGTCTTCTGTATGGTTCGTTTTTTCTTTTCTTTGACCCCTTTGTGTTTCTCTCTCTCTCGTCCTTGTATGGCTATGTGTCTCTTTTTCTCTCTCTCTCTCTACCTGCTACCTGTTCCTCTCATTTTCCCTATATACCATGTCTGTGCTCCCTGTCTTTATAGCGCGGCGATTATTTAATAGGTGTATTATCTGTATGCAGGTAGTAATCTATGATTGTGCGTTTTGGGATTGGCCTTTTGTCTTGTACATCTGTTGTTATATTGTTCGGTTGAGTCTTGTTGAACCTTCGTAGTGAACAGACGTGTTAGCGGAGTTTTTTTACATAGTAAACAAAAAAAAAATACAAACAAAAAAAATATTCGTAATAAGTACGATTCGTAATAAGTACGGGTTTTTGTGAAATTTGCTTTATTTGCACTAATAACATTTTTCATATAATCTGA
This sequence comes from Germaria angustata, assembly GCA_963681545.1. NCBI lineage: Eukaryota > Metazoa > Arthropoda > Insecta > Diptera > Tachinidae > Germaria > Germaria angustata. The sequence continues at coordinate 55,909,130 of OY812999.1, read as the reverse complement.
ACCAACAAAAAGAAAAAAAAAACAACCGTAAACAAAGTGATTGAGGAATACTCTGCATGAGTACCTCAAAAACAAACAATTGTGAAGTGAGTTCTAACGGCAGAAATGCCTATTTTACTGTGAGTTCTGAAGCTCTTAATGCAAACAATAAAAATAAAAAAATTGATGATAGTCTTTTTCTAACGGCAAAGCCAATTTTACGTGAGCGATCAAATTCGCTTACTCCGATGCCAAGTAGTGATTCTCTAACATTACCGCTGCCTAGTACTTCTTTATTTAAATCAGCGCCATTATCCGCTCCGGGCTCGTGTTCTTCACTTAACCAAGTTATCACAATAGACAAGAGTATACAGAAACCTAAGGTGCCTGTCGGAATGGACAGATATATTACAGTAGTAAAGCGCGGGCGTAGCCCAAATTCGTCTAAAATCTCATCGGTTCCCAAGATATCCAGGGATAACGACGCCGCCCCAGTTAACCGTCAAAATCGCTTTAAAATATTGCAGAATGACAACGAAAAACCCGAAGCATCCTCGAAAAAAACCTCCAAACCACCACCCATCTATTTGAGGCAAAAAAATTCTAACACACTTATCAAAAAACTAATCTCGGTCATTGGTGAAAAGGCGTTTCACATTGTTCCAATAAAACGTGGTAACATTGACGAAACAAAAGTTCAAATATATAATGAAAAAGATTTCCGGAAAATGGTTAATGAATTAGAAAAAATAAAACAAGTTTTTACACATTCCAGCTTAAGAGCGCCAAGGGCCTACAGGTCGTATTGAAGGGCATAGATTCTTACGTTGTCCCTGCTGAAATAAAAGATGCTCTCACCCTCCAGGGATTTAAGGTAAAGAATGTCTCTAACATAATAAACAGGGAGAAGATCCCCCAACCCCTATTTCGCGTTGTACTGGAGCCAAATGATGTAATACTGAAGAAAAATGAGACCCATCCCATTTACAATTTAAAATATCTATTATACCGGAAAATCACAGTTGAAGAACCACACAAGCGTTCAGGACCCGTTCAGTGCCATAATTGTCAAGAATATGGCCATACGAAAACTTACTGTAAATTACCTAGTGTTTGTGTTGTGTGCGGTGAATTACACAATACTGCTATTTGCAATAAGTCGAAGGACCAGAAGGAAAAAAAGTGCAGTAATTGTGGAGGTAATCACACTGCTAACTACAGGGGATGTCCTGTGTTCTCTTTTGTTAAACAAGCTATGAGCCAAAAGCCTAAAGTAACTCCAGCGCAAACAGGAAATACGTACTCCGCTACTTATCCTCCTATGGCCCAACCAATTTCTACACAAGTATCGTATGCTGACGCTGTGAAGATCAATTCAGTTCCAGTGCAAAAAGTGTATTATGTTTTTTGTTTTGGTAACCTAGTCTGCATTAGTACAACGTTAAGTAAATTAAAATAAAACCAATTCCTTATTTGATTTACATTGCAATATTTGAACTAGTATTTGTTTTATTAATTTTATTTATTTTTTGATATTACAAGAACTTAAAAGGATGTACATATGTATTTAAATAAATATTTCTAAATGAAAAACAAAATAAAATCGAGATATATATATGTATGTCAATATATGTTTTCCAATTATGTATTTTAATTTAATTGGTTTTAAAAATATTTTTCAATAAATGCTCTAAGTATAGCATTTTCTTGTAATATTGCACGGCATCACCACCAGTTTTCTAAATTTTTATGTGGCAGACGTTAATTGCGGCACGTTCTAAGTAAAAAACTACATTGGAAAATAATTTTCACATAAAATAAAAATTAATTTCACCAATTCTGTTCATTAAATTTAATATATCCATTTTTTTTATTTCACAAATCCACACAATTTCAAATATTATCAATAATTTTGTTCACAAAACTTTGTTTGTCAAAACAATAAAATATTTTAACATCGCTTTAAAGTAGGTGAGTAGCTGCTTTAAATTCTTTAATGTTAAAGTTGGTTTAAAGTACGTGTGTTAAGCTAATAATCGTTTTTGAATGAAACTTTAAGGAATTTTGCTTAAAGTTGGTTTACCAACCTCTGTTAAGTTTTTTTGAATAAGGCTGTAAGATATTAACTCACTAATGTAATACATTAATCCTGCGTTTGTAAGTAATTGTTAAAATTCTCACCATTAGTTACAAAAAAATTCTAAATCTTGATTTTTTTAATATTTTTTAATAAAATAGACGAATCCCTGGATAAAGTGAACAAAAAATTCACGAAACGTCGGGAAAATATGAAATAAATAATTTTGTAATTTATTGTCATAAAACATATTAGGCCTGATTAGCTAAGAACAGAAACTAACGTAATCTTTACAAAATCATAAATGGTGCAAACAGTTGGTCGATTTAAATACAAATTAGTTAAAATACTTTAATGTTAACTTTAAGCTTTAAGTTTAACACAGACTTTTAAATAATCAAGTACGTTTTATATTTTCTCTAGTAGACGAAAAGAATACGTTTGATTAAATTTAGCTTAAAAACTTTTAAAGAATATGCTGTAACCTGTTTTATAAAAGTAATATCAGCAATTGGCATTGTTTGTTTTTATACCCGTATTGTAATAAATTAACTTTGATTTTTATAATGAATTTTGTGAGTTATTTAGCAAGTTATTCAGTTTTGATACATACTCTATATGAAAAAGGAAACATTTTTATTATTGTTGGGAATAATTACTACAGTATACTTTTTTGATGGCTATAATTCTGGACCATTAATTTTATGCAACTATTGAAAGTTGTACAAATATTGTTAGTATTTTCTACGTAAATATTTGCTACATATTTCGCTATAAAACAATATAACAATTATAAAGATCTTAGTGCAGAAATTCTCAAAAATTTTACAATATAGCACAAGATATAAATAAATTTAAATGCACTTAGAAAGTTATTAAAAATTTTTGATTATTATAAAAAAGAAAACAATGGCTTTCAAATTCTTTTGGGCATTATTAATTTTCACACAACGAACACTGCATACTTGGTTTTTTTATTTATGTTTTTTTAAGAGTTGATGCTTTAAAGTTGAAAAGAAAAATATTACAACAGTGTTCACAAGTGTCAATTTAAAGCATTTACAGAGAACTATTAAAGAGCATTTCTTAGAAAGGACACAGACAAAACAATAAAATGCTGAAGTCACTCAATTTAAAAGCATTTGCATGTACACTTCCAACTTTTAATAACAGTAGAATTAATTAACAAAACTCTTAACAGATGTAGCACAATCATATTCTCTCAAGTATGTTTATCCTGCTGCATTAAGGCTGGAATACAATGTGTAGCTGATGCTGAAGTTGAGGCAATAGCTGAAGTTGCGGCTGAGGCGGAGGTTGAAGTACGAACACAATGATGAGGCGTGACTTCATTGTTGCCAATTGTACTTAATCAAATTTTTATGTACAAATATATTGAATTTGTTTGAATGATAAACATTATTGACATATCTGGAGATAATAATATGTTAACACAATCTGTTAACAATCAATGTTAACATAATAATCAAAATTAATTTTTTTGTGTATTTGTTTGAAAATAAAAATATTGTTTTGTGGAAAAATAAAAATATTCGGTAAAAAAATGTAAACGAACATAATGGGTCTCATGCATAAAACGTGAGCTTGAGCTCGGACTCGATTTTTGAGTAAAAGGTGATTGTCGTATGCATAATAAAATTGTATGTATTTGCTTTTACTCACTGCTCACGTTTGATCTCGTCTTGCTCAGTTTGAATTAAGTTAGATGAGCTTGTGCTTATTTTCATATGCATAAAAACAAGCTTTTGCTTTCTTTTGTGAGCTCTTGCTCAAATTTTGTTGAGCATGCCTTATAGTTGACTCGCGTACAGTAAAAAGGAATCATGGCTGAATATTTTATGCCACAAAGAAATACAAAATGTTATCAACAGCGTAAAACAAATTTAGCAAGTGAGGATAAAAAATTATACAGGTTTGTATTCTTAATTATTAATTTATTTATATAATTAATAATAAAATGATAAATACATAGGTTTGATGATAGTAGCATCTGCTGGTTGCCTAATTATTTTTTTGAGAAGTCAGAAGAAACACGTGGTGGTGCCCTCAGCAACATTGATAAACTTCGACGGTATTTAAGATTTTGTGCAGATCCTGGATTCCAAAATGGTATAGCCACAGATATTGAAGTCCATCAATCACCTGTGTCGCGAACTATTGCGGAAGTTGAGAAACTTATATCTGCCAAAGCAAGCGAGTGGATAAAATTCCCGAAAGATGCACATGAAATAAAAGATGCTCAAATGAAATGGGAAGGAAATTATTGCTTTCCATTTGCAATTGGAGTGATCGATTGTACTCATATAAAAATTAAATAACCCACAAATCAAAGCTATGAGTATATTTGTAGAAAAGAGTTACACTCTATAAATGTGCAGGCAACTTTTGATGGAAAATAACTTTTTACAAGCGTTGACATATCGTGGCCTGGTTCAGTTCATGACTCACGCATCTTACGAAACAGCGAAGTATATAGAATAATGCAAAATGCAACAAATAATGCATTAATTATCGGGGATAAGGGCTATGGAATATGCCAATGGCTAATGACACCATTCCGGAACCCAGCAACTGACATAGAAAAAAAACATTCAACAAAGTGTTTACAAGGGAAAGTGTCATTATAGAACGCTGTTTTGGGCAATTGAAGCAAAGATTTTCGATACTTCAATACAAAATTCGTGTATCGACAGAGTTAGTGCCCCACGTAATAGCCAGTTGTTTCATTTAGCATAACATAGCTAAATTATTAAAAGACAATTATATCCCTATCAATGACGATTACAACAATAATGTTGTGTGGCAATTAGGAAATGATATCAAACAACAAACAGCAAGAAATTGACCCTTTTCTAGTAAATATTTATTTTGTTTTAGTTTTTCTACTAAAAATTTTAAAATGTCGTCACATTACACAAAATTATTAATTATTCGAATATGTTAAATTTAAATATAGGGTAATTGGGAGAGCAATCCAAATGGTCTAAAAAAATAAAACAAACTAAATAAATCACAACATTACTATCATATTGTAGCTGTTAATATAACTGTTCGCAAGCGCGAACATTGGCTGCTATTTTATAGAATTTGCTTCTTTGGCAAATTGTTGTTGTTCTTCGCTTTCATCTTCTAAATATGACGTGTTTTTAACAGTTTCCAAAAAAAACTAGCGAAGAATATTATTAGTTTGTATCATCTCGACAACAAATACAATTCAAAAGTCTATGTATTGAGTGAACTATGGTATATGGAGTGAACTTCTATCGAACGATGAGCAAATGGTCCCATATTTTGGTCATCAGTCGTGCAAAATGTATATCCGCAACAAACCAATTAGTTTTGGGTACAAAATTTGGTGCTTGTGTTCTTCTGGCGGTTATTTGTTTAAATTTGGGACGATTTTCCGTCATCCCACGTCAAATTTGGTTTGTAAACAGACCGGTTTCGGCTTTGTGCCATCTTCAGTGTTCTCTTGAATACTAAATCGTTTTTCTTGCTGTACGTTGTCTTCTGTATGGTTCGTTTTTTCTTTTCTTTGACCCCTTTGTGTTTCTCTCTCTCTCGTCCTTGTATGGCTATGTGTCTCTTTTTCTCTCTCTCTCTCTACCTGCTACCTGTTCCTCTCATTTTCCCTATATACCATGTCTGTGCTCCCTGTCTTTATAGCGCGGCGATTATTTAATAGGTGTATTATCTGTATGCAGGTAGTAATCTATGATTGTGCGTTTTGGGATTGGCCTTTTGTCTTGTACATCTGTTGTTATATTGTTCGGTTGAGTCTTGTTGAACCTTCGTAGTGAACAGACGTGTTAGCGGAGTTTTTTTACATAGTAAACAAAAAAAAAATACAAACAAAAAAAATATTCGTAATAAGTACGATTCGTAATAAGTACGGGTTTTTGTGAAATTTGCTTTATTTGCACTAATAACATTTTTCATATAATCTGAACCAACAAAAAGAAAAAAAAAACAACCGTAAACAAAGTGATTGAGGAATACTCTGCATGAGTACCTCAAAAACAAACAATTGTGAAGTGAGTTCTAACGGCAGAAATGCCTATTTTACTGTGAGTTCTGAAGCTCTTAATGCAAACAATAAAAATAAAAAAATTGATGATAGTCTTTTTCTAACGGCAAAGCCAATTTTACGTGAGCGATCAAATTCGCTTACTCCGATGCCAAGTAGTGATTCTCTAACATTACCGCTGCCTAGTACTTCTTTATTTAAATCAGCGCCATTATCCGCTCCGGGCTCGTGTTCTTCACTTAACCAAGTTATCACAATAGACAAGAGTATACAGAAACCTAAGGTGCCTGTCGGAATGGACAGATATATTACAGTAGTAAAGCGCGGGCGTAGCCCAAATTCGTCTAAAATCTCATCGGTTCCCAAGATATCCAGGGATAACGACGCCGCCCCAGTTAACCGTCAAAATCGCTTTAAAATATTGCAGAATGACAACGAAAAACCCGAAGCATCCTCGAAAAAAACCTCCAAACCACCACCCATCTATTTGAGGCAAAAAAATTCTAACACACTTATCAAAAAACTAATCTCGGTCATTGGTGAAAAGGCGTTTCACATTGTTCCAATAAAACGTGGTAACATTGACGAAACAAAAGTTCAAATATATAATGAAAAAGATTTCCGGAAAATGGTTAATGAATTAGAAAAAATAAAACAAGTTTTTACACATTCCAGCTTAAGAGCGCCAAGGGCCTACAGGTCGTATTGAAGGGCATAGATTCTTACGTTGTCCCTGCTGAAATAAAAGATGCTCTCACCCTCCAGGGATTTAAGGTAAAGAATGTCTCTAACATAATAAACAGGGAGAAGATCCCCCAACCCCTATTTCGCGTTGTACTGGAGCCAAATGATGTAATACTGAAGAAAAATGAGACCCATCCCATTTACAATTTAAAATATCTATTATACCGGAAAATCACAGTTGAAGAACCACACAAGCGTTCAGGACCCGTTCAGTGCCATAATTGTCAAGAATATGGCCATACGAAAACTTACTGTAAATTACCTAGTGTTTGTGTTGTGTGCGGTGAATTACACAATACTGCTATTTGCAATAAGTCGAAGGACCAGAAGGAAAAAAAGTGCAGTAATTGTGGAGGTAATCACACTGCTAACTACAGGGGATGTCCTGTGTTCTCTTTTGTTAAACAAGCTATGAGCCAAAAGCCTAAAGTAACTCCAGCGCAAACAGGAAATACGTACTCCGCTACTTATCCTCCTATGGCCCAACCAATTTCTACACAAGTATCGTATGCTGACGCTGTGAAGATCAATTCAGTTCCAGTGCAAAAAGTGTCACCACCAACTAGTACAACAAATGCAAATGCAAGCTTTAATTTCAATCGCCTTGAAGCTACTATTGACAATTTGGTGCAAACAATAAACCACTTTACAACAAATATGACTAGCATGATGCAAGAAATGCTGCGAATGCAGAACACACTACTTCTAGCATTAGTTAACAAGCCATGAACACGTTAAAAGTATGTTTCTGGAACGCAAACGGCATTCGCCAACATAAAAATGAACTTGAGCACTTCCTCACGGCAAAAAATATTGACATAATGTTGGTATCTGAAACTCATTTGACTTCGAGAAGCCTTTTTAAAATGAGTGGCTACACCTTATATGATACAAAGGACCCGAGAGGAAGAGCATGCGGAGGATCGGCAATTCTAATAAAGTCAAGACTCAAACACTACATTCTTGAGAACATTTGTGAGGACCATCTGCAGGCAACAAATATTTGCATTGAAAATTTTTGTACAAATTTCGTGATATCTTCCATTTACTCCCCTCCCAGATTTTCAATCACTGAGGATCAATACGAGGATTTTTATAAAACTCTTGGCCCTTGTTTCATAGCAGCTGGCGACTACAATGCAAAGCATACGTTCTGGGGGTCGCGTCTTATTACACCTAGAGGTCGAGCATTGTTCAACACAATTTCAAAAATGGGTTTGGATGTCATTTCTAGCGGGGAGCCCACTTACTGGCCTACTGATATACAAAAAATTCCGGATGTTATAGATTTTGGGGTCATGAAAAATATCCCTAGGGATTTAATTCATGTTGAAGCTTCACATGATCTCTCCTCCGATCACTCTCCCACGATCGTTACAATTTGCAGCCCAATAAGAAGTGACTTACCTCACCCATATGTGAAGATGATAAATCGTGTTAACTGGCTGGGGTTCAAAAAATATCTCAGTAGTCATTGTACGGAAAACATCAGGCTTAGAACTTCCGATGATATTGAATTCAACATTGCCAATCTTACTGAAAATATTAAACAGGCTGCTAAACATGCCACTACCTCCTCTCCGCAGACTGGGTTTAATAGAATTTATTCTGCGGACATTGAACGTCTCGTATGTGAAAAAAGAAGAGCTAGAAGGGAATGGCAACAGCACAGATCACCCCAACATAAAATCAGACTTAGAGAATGCACTAAACGACTCCATGAGTTGCTTGCATCTGAAAAATCTGCTAGAAAACTTAAAACACCCGTTGAGTTTAAACCACCCCTGCGCACTTCGACCGGAGGTTGGGCAAGAACCAATACTGAAAAAGGTAACATATTTGCTGAGCATTTAAAACACGTATTTACCCCAAACTCATGTACTGGTGCTGTTGATTTGCCGAGTGTAGTTGCTCTACCCCCTCGACCCATGAAGTTTAAGATGCGTGATGTACAAAAACTAATTGCTGAAAGCTCCGGGTATTGATGGCGTTAGTAACAAGATGCTGATGCAGTTGCCTCGTGTTGCTATTAGAATCCTGTTGTTTATTTTTAATGGTATTTTACGACTGGAGTATTATCCACACAGCTGGAAACTTGCCATGATCAAAATGATTCCAAAGGCGGGCAAAGATCTTACCAAGGCTGAGTCATATAGGCCAATAAGCTTATTGTCAACAATTTCAAAGCTTTTTGAAAAGCTGCTCATGACAAAATTGTCCCCAATTCTAACTAATAATGGGTGTATACCGGACCATCAATTTGGTTTTAGAAGTCAGCATAGCACCATTGAACAAACTCATAGATTGGTTCATTTCATAAGAAGAGCATTTGAAGAAAAAAAGTATTGTTCTTCCTTCTTTATTGATGTCTCTCAGGCATTTGATAAAGTGTGGCATGAAGGCCTAATTGTAAAATTGAAGACATATCTGCCAATAAACATTGTAAATCTATTGGAAAGTTATATTCTTGCCCGGAAATTCACTGTTGTGGAAGAAGACTTCATGAGTGAGCCCGAAACTATCTCATCCGGTGTGCCACAGGGGAGTATACTGGGTCCAGTTTTGTATTTGATCTATACCTGTGATATGCCATTAAGCAGTAATATCCTCACTTCTACATTTGCTGATGATACAGCCTGCCTTAGTATGCATGAAAACCCTCACGAGGCATCCCGTTATCTTCAGGAACATATTAAGCTGTTGGAACTGTGGTTGAACTTATGGAGAATAAAAGTAAATGAACAAAAGTGTGTTCATGTCACATTTACTCTACGAAGAGACACTTGTTCCCCCATTCGAATCAACAACCAAGTTGTGCCTCAACATTCACAGGTGAAATACCTTGGTATACACCTTGACCGACGGCTTACATGGAAACACCACATCGACTCTAAGCTGACACAAATGAAGCTTAAATTAACTCAGATACATTGGCTGATTGGTAGAAATTCTACCCTCAGTCTAGATTGTAAACTTTTAATATACAAGTCGCTTTTGAAACCCATATGGTGTTACGAAATTCAGTTATGGGGCACTGCTTCAGCTTCCAATGTAGAGAGAATACAACGTATGCAAAACAAAATTTTAAGGTTAATAACATCGGCTCCTTGGTACATGAAAAATTCTATTTTACATCGTGATTTAAATATGCCACTTGTGACCGCTGAAATTGCAAAATATGCAGGCAAATATTTAACAAAACTCGAGTCCCATCCGAATCCGCTTGCCCGAAATATCTTGAACTTTCCTGGACACATCCGCTTAAAAAAGAGGGATACTACGGCCTTAACACGCAACGCAGATGAAACTTTTTGAAAATAATTTTGTGCTTAACACGACATTTATGTATTTTTAATTATTATCACTAAGTTTATGTCCGACACTGGTTGGGCCTAATTATTCTATCTATATTTAAGATTTGAACACTTTGTTAGTTCAGTTCTGAAGATACAAAAATAAAATTAGTGGGAAAAAAAAATATTGTTCGGTTTCGTTAAATTATTGTCCTCTTTTGTGTAAAAATAATTTAATGGTTCAAATATTATGTCCGAGGCAGTGTTTATTTGTTCATTTATTATTCTCCCGTCAAAAGTTTTCTGTTTGTATATTTCCATGTTTTCTAATACGTTCAACCGCCGTCCTTTATGCTGTATGTGTAACAGTTTAACAGTTTTTCTAATATGCGTTTTTCTCTTATTTGATTATACTTCTACTTCACTTTCACTTGACGACATGCTTGCACTTCAATAATAATTAGACGTTTGATCTCCCTGGATGCTCTAGCTATAATTTAGCTATAGTTATTGGAATTCCACTTTTTCCTAACAATGTGAGTTGTTAATGCCCATTCACAAAAGAACACGTTAAGGCTTTTAACTACTTGTTAACCGGGTCCGTCCATCTCTTTTTGGAATAACGTGAGTTTGTTTGTATCAAAAGTAACGTAAAATCATGAAAATAATTTCATGATTTATCGAAACATCACGTTTTGTATACTTTTCATATAAGAGAATTTCAAGGGCTCTCGCGGTAACTAATATTTGTCTGTTCAGCAACCTGGCTTAGTTTTCATTCGCAACATATAAAAAGTCCTGGACAAACGGCAGCAGATTTTTAACCTGCGATGGAAACGGGCACAGTTGAAACTCTTGATGTTGTATTTTGTTGATAATTGTCTGCAGCTATGGTCACTGAATTTACAGGCGATGACTTATATGGTATACGAAGGTGGATAGATGATTTTAAGGATGCTTTTATTTTGCATAATTGCACAGAACACATGAAATTGACATGCGTTCGAAGATTATTAAGTGGAACCACATCGTTATTTGCTAGAACTTTGCGTTCATCCAACTATAAGTTATTTAAAAAAAGCTCTTCTAGAAGAATTTTATAAGCCCAAGTCAATGCTTGAAGTATATGAGTAACTGATGAGAAGTTGCTTAGATCTAATGAAAATATTCAACAATATGTTATAGAAATTATGATGACAGCAGAAGAAGCAAATATTCCTGAGACAGATTTAATTGATACCATAATTTATGGGCTAGATGATAAAACGCCACTCGTAAATATTTTATACCAAGCTACAACAACGCTTCAATTAAAAAAATTCAACTTGATCGTGGCAGTCTTGTTGAACCTTCGTAGTGAACAGACGTGTTAGCGGAGTTTTTTTTTACATACTAAACAAACAAAAATACACGGGTATGTTCTAGAAACCGAATTCACTCGAAAGTGGATTACTTTAGCATTTTTGGTGTTCTGCAATTCACATCCCCATGTTTTTATTCGTTTTCAATTAGAGTAGTAAGGGGTGGGTGAAAGTAAAACGAATCGTACTTTATTCTTATAAATGCTAACATTATTAAGAAAAATACAATTTTGGTTTTTAGTTTGAAGTGTTTTTTTATTGAATTTCATCAAAACAATTCAATTTTTCACAGAAATATTAATGCAAACAAATTTATTTTAAACTTTGCCAAAAATTTCAATTTGGTTTTGGCAGATCTCAATTGTGTAAAAAAACATGAAAAAAATACAACAATTTTGTTTATGTTCGAAAACACAAAGTTGCCCTACATAATAAAGTTTGATATGTCAATCTTTTTTGAACTAAATCTCAATGCATTTAGATCTTATTGATAAAGAAAAATGAATTTTTTGAAGGAAATTAAAACTAATTTCATATATATATAAATCTATTTAAACAATAATTATAATAATTCGAATGCATTTAGTTGTAAAATCGCAATGTAATAATCAGGCAATACTTTGTTTTAACAACAAATGGTGCCAGGACAACGTAGTCGATATGTCTATAGCCGGCAAACAGCCGCGCTGATAAATAACACCAGGCAAGCAGATCAACCAAAAGCAAATAATTTTAATTTCGTTCGTTGTCTTTTTTGAGAGTATTAAATAATTTTATTTTCATTCTATGTTTCTTTAAGAATATTAATTTTGTTTTTATTCGCGTTGAAAATTAAATGAAAAATTTGAATATCTTTTTCATACTCTGTAAATTGTTTTACATCCAATTTTCACGATGATTTTTTATGACATGTCTTTTTTTATTTTCTTTTAAAGTTGCTCCTAAAATCATGTCACATTTTCATGATGATTTTTAAAACATGTCTATTTCTTCACTGTTGTTGTAAAAAAAACTCTTATTTAACAGCCAGAGTTGTTTTTTTTTTACTTTATCTTTAATTCCTTTTATTTCTATAATTTGAGCGCCAAAAACGGAATTTAATAATTTGAGAAGTAAAGTATTTAAAAAAGTAAATTTTCTTAAAAAAAATCAAAATTGGATGCTATACAGAAAAACCTCGAAGAAAGCAATGGAGGTAAAACTAGTTGACTAAAACTAGTGAGTGGGTGAAGCAATGGCGGAAATGCTGAGTGGAGCGAGGTACATTTTAGTTTCTTATGAACGACTTCTTGGGAGATAAGTCGTCTTTTCTGAACTATATCAGAATGAGCCGAGAGAAATCTAATTTGATACTCGCGAAAATCGAAGGTGATATAGTAAAACAAGATACCATCTTGATAGAAGCGATAACTCCAGCAGAGAAACTGGCAGCCACACTCCAATACGTCGCTGCTGGACGCTCCATCAAAAGCACAAATTATCAGACGAGACTATGGGAAACCTTTCTTTGTCGTGCAGTTCCGGAATTATGCCAGGCAATTTGGAAACACTTTAAAAATAAATATTTAAAGGTTTTTGAGTAGGTACATATGTATATGGAAAATAACTTATTTTATTGTGCCTATTCATAGAATGTAATACTTTGGTTTATTATTTTAAAATTAGAATAAAAAGTTAAATTGTTATAAGTACATTAATTGAAATAAATTCGTCTTTTATTAAAATATAACTTTAAAAAGTATATATCATTAGCTCTTGGCAGATTGTGAACAAAGAGCTAGATTGCTTGACACGGTCCATATATGTAGGATTACGTACATCATACAAGCTTTTGTGTTCCTGATATTTAGATATTAAAAGCTCCACAATTTCGTTTTTCCACATGGTTTATATTTATTTGCACTTTTTATTTATATATTAATATATGTATCTTTTATATACACACAAAAAAAAACAAGCACTTGTCGCTTTAAAACAAGAAAAATAAAGAAGAACACAGAGAAATAACCACCTTAACAGACGAATGCAAATAAAATATAATAGTAAAATTGCGAATGACAGCTAAAAGGAAGAGATGTATTTTTCTTCATTGTTGTTGTAAAAAAATCACGAAAACAGAAACGATGTCTTAAAGACAAGTAAAAAAATCATCCTGATAATTGGGTATTACTTTTGTAATTTGTTAATTTTTTAGCCGACCACCGTCGATTTTTGCGTAGCTGTGGCCGTTGACATTTAGATTTTTTTTTCGAACATAAACTTCGAATGTGGAAACACATGCTGAATTCAGAACACCAATTTATAAATTATGGGGATTCAAAAAATTTTTCGTTTTCAATTCGAGTCGAAACCTGAAACATACCCGACAAACAAAAAAAATATTCGTAATAAGTACTGATTCGTAATATGTACAGTTTTTGTTAAATTTGCTTTACTTGCATTAATAATATTTTTCGTATAAACTGAAACAACAAAAACAAACAAAAAACCACAAACAAAGTGACTGAGGAATACTCTGTATGAGTACCTCAAAAACAAAAATTGTGAAGTGAGTTCTAACGGCAGAAATGCCTATTTTACTGTGAGTTCTGAAGCCCTTAATGCAAACAATAAAAATAAAAAATCGGATGATAGTCTTTTTCTAACGGCAAAGACAATTTTACGTGAGCGATCAACTTCGCTTACTCCGATGCCAAGTAGTGATTTTATAACATTACCGCTGCCTAGTACTTCTCTATTTAAATCAGCGCCATTATCCGCTCCGGGCTCGTGTTCATCACTTAACCCAGTTATCACTATAGACAATAATATTGAGAAACCTAAAGTGCCTGTCGGAATGGACAGATATATCACAGTAGTAAAGCGCGGGCGAAGCCCAAATTCATCTAAAATCTCATCGGTTCCCAAGATATCCAGGGATAACGACGCCGCAAACAAGTTACCGTCAAAACCGTTTTAAAATATTGCAGGATGACAATGACAAACCCGAAGCATCCTCGAAAAAAACGTCAAAACCACCACCAATCTATCTTAGACAAAAAAATTCTAACACACTTATTAAGAAGTTAATCCCGGTCATTGGATGAAAGGCATTTCACATTGTTCCAATAAAACGTGGTAACATTGATGAAACTAAAATTCAAATATATGAAGAAAAGGATTTCCGCAAAATGGTTAATTAATTAGAAAAAAATAAAACAAGTTTTTACACATTCCAGCTTAAGAGCGCTAAAGGCTTACAGGTCGTTTTGAAGGGGATAGATTCTTACGTTGTCCCTGCTGAAATAAAAGATGCTCTCACCCTCCAAGGATTCAAGGTAAAAAATGTATCCAACATAATAAACAGGGAGAAGATCCCCAACCTTTATTTCGCGTTGAACTTGAGCCAAATGATATATTATTGAAGAAAAATGAGACCCATCCCATTTATAATTTGAAATATCTGTTATACCGGAAAATCACAGTTGAAGAACCACACAAGCGTTCAGGACCCGTACAATGCCATAATTGTCAAGAATATGGCCATACAAAAACGTATTGTAAATTACCTACTGTTTGTGTTGTGTGTGGTGAATTACACAACACTGCTATTTGCAATAAGGAAAAAAAGTGCAGTAATTGTGGAGGTAATCACACCGCTAACTACAGAGGATGTCCTGTATACTCTTTCGTAAAACAGGCTATGAGTCAAAAGCCTAAAGTAACCCCAGCTCAAACAGGAAATACGTACTCCGCTGCTTATCCTCCTATGGCCCAACCAATCTCTACACATGTATCGTATGCTGACGCTGTGAAGATCAACTCTATTCCCGTTCAAAAAGTGTCACCACCAAACAACACAACAAATGCAAATGCAAGCTTTAATTTCAATCGCCTTGAAGCTACTATTGATAACCTGGTGCAAACTATAAACAACTTTACAACTAATATGACTAGCATGATGCAAGAAATGCTGCGAATGCAGCATTAGTTAACAAACCATGAACACGTTAAAATTATGTTTCTGGAACGCAAACGGCATTCGCCAACACAAATATGAACTTGAGCACTTCCTCTCGGTAAAAAATATTGATATAATGTTGGTATCTGAGACTCATTTGACTTCGAGAAGCCTTTTTAAAATTGGTGGCTATACCTTATATGATACAAAGGACCCGAGAGGAAGAGCATGCGGAGGATCAGCAGTTCTAATAAAGTCAAGACTCAAGCACTATATTCTTGAGAACATTTGTGCAGACCATCTACAAGCAACGAATATTTGCATCGAAAATTTTTGTTCAAATCTCGTGATATCATCCATTTACTCCCCTCCCAGATTTTCAATCACTGAGGATCAATACGAGGGTTTTTATAAAACTCTTGGCCCTTGTTTCATAGCAGCTGGCGACTACAATGCAAAACATACGTTCTGGGGATCGCGTCTTATTACACCTAGAGGTCGAGCGTTGTACAACACAATTTCAAAAATGGGCTTGGACGTTATTTCGAGCGGGGAGCCCACTTACTGGCCTACTGACATACAAAAAATTCCAGATGTTATAGATTTTGGCGTCGTGAAAAATATCTCTAGGGATTTAATTCATGTTGAAGCTTCTCATGATCTCTCCTCTGATCACTCGCCAACGATCGTTACAATTTGTAGCCCACTAAGAAGTGACTTACCTCACCCATATGTGAAGATGATAAATCATGTTAATTGGCTGGGGTTCAAAAAATATCTCAGTAGTCATTGTTCGGAAAACATCAAGCTTAGAACTTCCGATGATGTTGAATTTAACATTGCCAATCTTACTGAAAATATTAAACAGGCTGCTAAACATGCCACTACTTCCTATCCGCAGACTGGGTTTAATATAATTTATTCTGCGGATATTGAACGTCTCGTATGTGAAGAAAGAAGAGCTAGAAGGGAATGGCAACAGCACAGATCACCCCAACTTAAAATTAGACTTAGAGAATGCACTAAACGACTCCAAGAGTTGCTTGCATCTGAAAAATCTGCTTCTCTTAAGAACTGTCTGGAAGGTCTCGATGTTACAGCAGCATCTAATTACTCCTTGTGGCGCGCTGCTAGAAAACTTAAAACACCAGTTGAGTTTAAACCACCCCTGCGCACTTCTACCGGAGGTTGGGCAAGAAACAATACTGAAAAAGGTAACATATTTGCTGGGCATTTAAAATACGCGTTTACCCCAAACACATGTACTGGTGCTGTTGATTTGCCGAGTGTAGTTGCTCTACCCCCTCGATCCATAAAGTTTAAGATGCGTGATGTACAAAAACTAATTGCTGAAACCAATCCAAAGAAGGCCCCGGGTATTGATGGAATTAGTAACAAGATGCTGATGAATTTGCCTCGTATTGCTATTAGAATCCTGTTATTTATTTTTAATGGCATTTTACGACTGGAGTATTATCCTCACAGCTGGAAACTTGATATGGTCAAAATGGTTCCAAAGGCGGGCAAAGATGTTACCAAGGCTGAGTCATATAGGCCAATAAGTTTACTGTCAACAATTTCAAAGCTCTTCGAAAAGCTTCTCATGACAAAATTGTCCCCAATTCTAACTGATAATGGGTGCATACCGGACCATCAATTTGGTTTTAGAAGTCAGCATAGCACCATTGAACAATGTCATAGATTGGTACATTTTATAAGAAGAACATTTGAAGAAAAGAAGTATTGTTCTTCCCTCTTTATTGATGTTTCTCAGGCATTTGATAAAGTGTGGCACGAAGGCCTTATTTTAAAATTGAAGACATATCTACCAATAAACATAGTAAATCTTTTAGAAAGTTACATTCTTGCCCGGAAGTTCACTGTTGTGGAAGGAGACTTCATGAATGTGCCCGAAACTATCTCATCCGGTGTGCCACAGGGGAGTATACTGGGGCCAGTTTTGTATTTGATTTATACCTGTGATATGCCTTTGAGCAGTAATATCCTCACTTCTACTTTTGCCGATGATACAGCATGCCTTAGTATGCATGAAAACCCTCACGAGGCATCCCGATATCTTCAGGAACATATTAACCTGTTGGAGATGTGGTTGAACTTATGGAGAATAAAAGTAAATGAACAAAAGTGTGTTCATGTCACATTTACCCCACGAAGAGACACTTGTTCCCCCATTCGAATCAACAATCAAGTTGTTCCTCAACATTCACAGGTGAAATACCTTGGTATACATCTTGACCGACGGCTTACATGGAAACACCACATTGACTATAAGCTGACACAAATGAAGCTTAAATTAACCCAGATACATTGGCTGATTGGTAGAAATTCTACCCTCAGTCTAGATTGTAAACTTTTAATATACAAGTCGCTTTTGAAACCCATAGGGTGTTACGGAATTCAGCTATGGGGCACTGCTTCAGCTTCCAATGTAGAGAGAATCCAACGAATGCAAAACAAAATTTTAAGGTTAATAACATCGGCTCCATGGTACATGAAAAATTCAATTTTACATCGTGATTTAAATATGCCACTTGTGACCGCTGAAATTGCCAAATATGCAGGCAAATAGTTAACAAAACTCGAGTCCCATCCTAATCCCCTTGCTCGTAATATCTTGAACTTTACTGGACACATCCGCTTAAAAAAGAGGGATACTACGGCCTTAATACGCCACACTTCAGATGGAATTTTTAGAATATTTTTGCGCTTAACACATTTATGTATTACTAGCGGGCCCGTTGCCTGCTTTGCACGGCAAAACAAAATAAGAAAAGAAACACACTTGTTTTTAATAAAGTTGGTTTACTCATCAAAAAATGCGAAGAAATTAATAAAATCGATTATGATAAGATCAATCACCAATGACGTCCAAAGAGAAAAGAGAAATGATAACAAATTGCTATTTGCATCACTCCGTGCAATGCTCTCCAATACACAAACGACCAAAATGTATTCAATACTAATGAATGCTGTATGCGGTACAAAAAATGCCTGCGGCAAAAACACACTCACTTCACATACGCACCGCACACACATGCGTTATCGGATTTTAACCAAACTTCATATAAACCATATATGGGCCACATATGGGTGTATAAGTTTGGTTGAAATCGCTCGACGCGTTTATGATTAGTTCGGCGACGTACATATACGGACTTGTTTTTATATTTATGTATTATTAATTAATTTGGAACGATTTTCCGTCATCCCACGTCAAATTTGGTTTATGAACAGACCGGTTTCGGCTTTGTGCCATCTTCAGTGTTCTCGAATACTAAATCGTTTTTCTCGCTGTACGTTGTCTTTTGTATGGTTCGTTTTTTCTTTCTTTGCCCCTTTGTGTTTCTCTCTCTCGTCCTTGTATGTCTATGTGTCTCTCATTCTCCCCCTCTCTCTACCTGTTACCTGTTCCTCTCATTTTTCTATATACCATGTCTGTGCTCCCTGTCTTTATAGCGCGGCGATTATTTAATAGGTGTATTATCTGTATGCAGGTAGTAATCTATGATTGTGCGTTTTTGGATTGGCCTTTTGTCTTGTACATCTGTTGTTATATTGTTCGGTTCCGTTAAATTATTGTTCTCTTTTGTGTAAAAATATTTTAATGGTTCAAATATTATGTCCGAGGCAGTGTTTATTTGTTCATTTATTATTCTCCCGTCAAAAGTTTTCTGTTTGTATATTTCCATGTTTTCTAATACGTTCAACCGCCGTCCTTTATGCTGTATGTGTAACAGTTTAACCGTTTTTCTAATATGCGCTGGTGTACATTTTTTGTTGAATATGTGGTTCGCAAAATTCGATTCTGGTGTTGTTCCTGGTTCTCTCATTTTTTTGTTGTAGTCTCTCATATGTTCCCGAAATCTGGTTTTTATCTTTCGTCCCGTTTGTCCGATGTAACTGTGTTGGCATGTGCAAGTTAATTTGTATACTCCTTGTTTATCCAGGCAGTCTGTCTCGTTTGTGCTGTCTTGGAGTATTCTACCCAAATTGTTATTTGTTCGGAATGCTGTGTTAATGTTGTGCTTTCTAAAAAATTTAGCAAGTTTGTATGTTGATGTGCCCATATATGTTAAAGTAGCCCTAGCTTTCTTTTCCTGCTCCTGTTCTTTGTTTCGTTCCCCACTTGTTTTGATATCTCTTCTGATTTTGTCTACCAATTTTTTCCTATACCCGTTGTTTTCCGCTATGCTATAAATTATTTTCAACTCCTTTCTATATGCCTCCCGCGTTAGTGGTATTCGTTCAAGTCTCGTTACTAATTGTCTAATTGCCGCGTTTTTGTGTTGTTGAGGATGGTTTGATGAATTGTGTATTATTGTGTCTGTAGCAGTTGGTTTCCTATATATTTCGTATTCGATCTTATTTAAGCTCTTGTTTGCCCGAATTGTTAAGTCTAGATAATTTATGCTATTGCCTTCTTCCACTTCCATTGTGAATTTTATGTTTTTGTGTTGTTTGTTCAGTAGATCCAGAATTTGCTCCTCTTTATTTCCTTCCAGTATACATATAATATCATCTACGTATCTCGCATAGAATGTAACCCCGAAATTGGTTTTTAGGTTCTCGACATATTTCTCTTCTAAATTTTGCATAAATATTTCCATTAGGATTGCTGATGTTGGATTACCCATTCCTAGTCCATTGGTTTGTCTATATATGTTATTGTTGAATTTGAAATAATTTTGCTCCAATGTGGCTTTTAGCGTATTTGCGAGTTGCATTGAAAACTCTACGTCTTTTGTTTTGTTGAGCAGTGTTTTATGTACAATGTTTATTGTCTCTGTTGTTGGAATTGATGGATACAAGTCTTTTATATCAAATGAGACTAGCCTAGTGTTTTCTGTTATATCCACGCTCTGTAGCCTATTAACTAATTCCGTGGTGTTGGCTATTGTGTGTTTGTTTTCTAGGTCCAAGTTGTCTTTCAGTATTGTTTTTAGGTATTTCGATAGTTTGTAGCTCGGGGCCGATTTGTAATTAATTATGGGTCTCATTGGTGTATTCGGCTTATGTATTTTCGGTAGAGCAATCAACAATAACATATATAGACAAACCAATGGACTAGGAATGGGTAATCCAACATCAGCAATCCTAATGGAAATATTTATGCAAAATTTAGAAGAGAAATATGTCGAGAACCTAAAAACCAATTTCGGGGTTACATTCTATGCGAGATACGTAGATGATATTATATGTATACTGGAAGGAAATAAAGAGGAGCAAATTCTGGATCTACTGAACAAACAACACAAAAACATAAAATTCACAATGGAAGTGGAAGAAGGCAATAGCATAAATTATCTAGACTTAACAATTCGGGCAAACAAGAGCTTAAATAAGATCGAATACGAAATATATAGGAAACCAACTGCTACAGACACAATAATACACAATTCATCAAACCATCCTCAACAACACAAAAACGCGGCAATTAGACAATTAGTAACGAGACTTGAACGAATACCACTAACGCGGGAGGCATATAGAAAGGAGTTGAAAATAATTTATAGCATAGCGGAAAACAACGGGTATAGGAAAAAATTGGTAGACAAAATCAGAAGAGATATCAAAACAAGTGGGGAACGAAACAAAGAACAGGAGCAGGAAAAGAAAGCTTGGGCTACTTTAACATATATGGGCACATCAACATACAAACTTGCTAAATTTTTTAGAAAGCACAACATTAACACAGCATTCCGAACAAATAACAATTTGGGTAGAATACTCCAAGACAGCACAAACGAGACAGACTGCCTGGATAAACAAGGAGTATACAAATTAACTTGCACATGCCAACACAGTTACATCGGACAAACGGGACGAAAGATAAAAACCAGATTTCGGGAACATATGAGAGACTACAACAAAAAAATGAGAGAACCAGGAACAACACCAGAATCGAATTTTGCGAACCACATATTCAACAAAAAATGTACACCAGCGCATATTAGAAAAACGGTTAAACTGTTACACATACAGCATAAAGGACGGCGGTTGAACGTATTAGAAAACATGGAAATATACAAACAGAAAACTTTTGACGGGAGAATAATAAATGAACAAATAAACACTGCCTCGGACATAATATTTGAACCATTAAAATATTTTTACACAAAAGAGAACAATAATTTAACGGAACCGAACAATATAACAACAGATGTACAAGACAAAAGGCCAATCCAAAAACGCACAATCATAGATTACTACCTGCATACAGATAATACACCTATTAAATAATCGCCGCGCTATAAAGACAGGGAGCACAGACATGGTATATAGAAAAATGAGAGGAACAGGTAACAGGTAGAGAGAGGGGGAGAATGAGAGACACATAGACATACAAGGACGAGAGAGAGAAACACAAAGGGGCAAAGAAAGAAAAAACGAACCATACAAAAGACAACGTACAGCGAGAAAAACGATTTAGTATTCGAGAACACTGAAGATGGCACAAAGCCGAAACCGGTCTGTTCATAAACCAAATTTGACGTGGGATGACGGAAAATCGTTCCAAATTCAAACAAACCCCGTCGGAAGAATATCACAAAAATATTATTAATTACTATTTATGTCCGACACTGGTTGGGCCTAATTATTATATTTATACTTAAGATTTGAACACTTTTTGTTAGTTCAATTTGAAGATACAATGAATAAATGGCACTGGAAAAAAATTTAATAAGCACACCAGGAACAGTTTGCTGACCACTACATGGTTAACTTGATTGAAAGTAAAGTCATCAGGGGATTCTCAGGTATACTTTTGGATATTTTTGTGAATGAATTTCGTATCGTCTATAAATAAACGATGTCTACCGCACAAGTCCACTAATCTTTCGCCATTATCATTTCTGATATCGTCCAGTCCTTAGGACCCCATACTAGACTGGAGATTTTTGTTTTTTCAGCCTGCATTAAAGTTTCCGAGCTGAATTTTTATGTCGCCACTCTGGATCGCTTGTATAACAGCTTCAAGTTGACTGTAAAAGACATCATTGCCTACCCCCATTGGCTTTGGTTTGTGCTCGACAAAAGCTTTTTATATTTTATTCTCCCTTTAACTTCAAGGTATCTGTTTTCTATGGATGGAATACCTGCTTCATTGAGAATGTTGTTAATAGGTGTAGTCCTATAGGCATAAACTGCAGCGCGTGCGGCTTTATGATATACTGGTTTGATGATGTTTAGTGTTGATTTGGGACTATTACCGTAAAGATACATGCTATAATCTATTTTACTTAGTACTAGAGTTTTCGTTAAATAAACTAGGGTGTTGATGTGTATAAAACTTTTCGAAAACAAATAGCGTATTATATTTGATCTAGCTAGCAGAGTTTTTCAAATTAAGACAGTGATCTTTCCAATGATATTTACGGCAAAAAATTACACCTAGAATTTTTAGTTTATTAACGTTTTGTAAAGCAGTGCCATTTGTTTGTATATTGTAATTATCCGAATAGTTGTTTTGTTTCCTGCCGATATGAAGGTTTTTTGTTTTTTGCAATGACATTTTTGCGCCTGAGTATTCGGTCCATTTATTGATATCGCAAAAAACTTTTGATAAGATGTTTGCAGTTAATTTTTTTTTTTTTTTTTTTTTTTTTTTCATAAAATGTATAGATCATCTGCGTATAAACTGTGGTCAACGTACGCTATGTTGTTTAGTATTTTGCTCATTTCATTGAAAGCGATTTGAAATAAATTTACTGAAAGGGAAGATCCCTGTGGGATGCCATTTTTCAAAGAGAATGATTTAGATAAGTGGCCATTGAATCTAATCTTAAAGTATCTATTTGTGAGAAAAGATTTCACAAAATTTAGTATATTTTGGCCTATTTTCCAAAATTTTAGGACATCTAAAATAACATGTAAGCCAATCCATTCAAACGCTTTATCGAAGTCTATCTATCGATAATGTTGACACGTGATTTTTTGCTTTTGATACGTAATTGTCAAAGTGGTCGTCGCATTCTTTATTTGGCTTAAAAGCAACATGGGGGCAAATTCTC
Organism: Germaria angustata; assembly: GCA_963681545.1. NCBI lineage: Eukaryota > Metazoa > Arthropoda > Insecta > Diptera > Tachinidae > Germaria > Germaria angustata. The sequence goes on along the minus strand of OY812999.1, from coordinate 55,885,655 downwards.
ACACTCGTGATCGAAATAGTATTCGTATCGAAATTAATTTCGATACGAGTTATTTTTCTGATGATAACTCTCGATACGTAACGAATCGAGTTATTGCTTCAGTGTTGTTAAAAGCGTGCCGAAATACGTTTGCCAACACCGAATAAATTGAAGTAAAATGCAAACAAAAAACATACATATGTTTGTATGCACAAGAAAAAGGAAAAAATTACAATCAAATTTTAAATAAATAAGGAAATGGATCCCGTGTTGTTTTTTTATTCAGAATCTTCTGATTCTGACGAAGTGGAAAAAAATAAGATGCAGCATGGATCCCTTAAGTTTGTCAAGAAACGAGTGTGTATTTTTTGTTTTTTAAATAAAACTAATAGTATTTCTTTTAAAGATTTAAAAAACGTTTTAGACTTACCAAGGAAGCATTTAATTATGCCCTTGGAGAACTGCAGTTTGAGGGGCATATTTATACTGCTGTTCCACCAAAAATTCAATTGGCTGCTACACTTTCCATTTTGGCGTCAGGTGGGTTCCAACATTGTGTTGGCAACGACCTTTTAATTGGAGTAAGTCAGAGTGGTATCTGTAAAATCACAAAACGTGCCATAGAAGAGATGGAACGTAAGCTTTGTGACCAATTTATACAGTTCAACCCCAGAAATAGTGATGATTGTAAAGAGTATTTTATGTCAAAATACAACATTCCTGGAGGTATGTATGCAAGTGAAATACATTTGACAAGTTAGTTATTATTTTTTTACAGTTATTGGCTGTGTGGATGGAACGCACTTCGGTTTACAGAAGCCTAAAAATGAGCATATGTTCTTTAACAGGAAGGGCTTTCATAGTATAAATTCAATGGTGGTGAGTATATATGTATATATTATTGAAATTATTGCGTTACTGTTTATTTTAAAATTTAAAGATATGCGACCACAAGCACAAAATCTTGGCAATTAATTCAAGATATGGAGGAGCAGCCCATGACTCTTTTGTGTGGAAAAATTCGGACGAAAGAATTCTAGTTGAGCAAGAGTACAACAACAATTTAAGAAACTTTTGTAAGTAAATTTAAAACGTTATTCAGAAACTTAAAATTAAAATGTTTATGTATTTAAAAATGTATTTATAGGCGATTCAGGATATCCATGTGAACCATGGTTATTAACGCCATACCGAAACCCACAGGAAAACACAATGGAACGGTTCAATGAAGTACATTCAAAAGCAAGGTGTACCGTTGAGAGGACAATTGGCATTTTAAAGGCTCGTTGGAAAATTTTGTGCCACGACAAAAGAAGTCGTTACAGTGCCAAAAGGGTCGCCCAATTTTCCAACGTATGCGCTGCATTACACAACATGTACAACAAACAACTGATAGGTTCCAGGTGCCTGTAGTCGATGATGCAACAGAAACAAATATAACAAAAATTGGGGAAAAAATTCGTGACAACATAAAACGGAGTCTGTGTAACATTTAATTACATATGTTCATACATTTATTTAAATTATTGCTAGTTCATTTTCATTAAACACTTAAAACTAAATAAAATTATCACAAATTCATTTACATTAAAGACTTGAAACTAAAAGAAATTAAGAAAATAATAATTGCATAGGTACTTTGGTATTAAAAAATAAAAATAAAATAAATAAAATTAAAACTAAAAAAGACTATTATTGCATCTCATGGTTTAACTTCTCCAATTCCCTTTTTTTATCATAAGCTCCATTTATTTTATTTGTATGGTAAGTTGCTGTTCCCTTTCTTTCATTTTAAGGCTTTTTGCTTTCATATCATTAAGTTGACCAGAAAGTTCTATTTCTTTTTCCTTTAACTGGAGCTTTTTATTTTTAATTTCAATTAGTTTATCTAATCTGCTTAACAACTCTTTCTGGTATACTTCTGCAGATATCAAATTTTGTTGCAACAAAGTTGTTTTACTTTGTTTTAGACTTTGGTCATCGGTCGGTAATTTCTTAAAACGAGCTTCTTTTTTAATAGGCTCTGATTGTATTTCGTTTTCACTTGCATTAATATACGAAATGTCAGCAGGTAGCATATTCTCATCTCCACTGTCATCCAACAACTGTAGAGATGTGCACAAATAAGTGGTACTTTTTTGTTGGGATGTAGATGGATAATTATCGTCGTCTTGCGGCAGATCTTTCAATATTTGTGATCCAAAACTTTTAACAGTTTTTAGACCTTCGACCGCGACTTCTATACCCGCAGCAGCCAGTATTTGTTCTTCTACATGGGAAAGAACTTTTTCCTCATACGGTCCACCACCAGTTTTTTTCTTTGATAATTTATTAAAAGCAAATTTACTTTTCACGTTTTGCTTTTGGTCAGAGTAGACCATATAATTGACCTGAAATGCAAAAACTATAATTTTTTTCTTAATTTATAAAATTTTACTTACATTTTCTTTTTTATTTTTCTTTGCACTTAAAATACGTTACTGCTGGTTTCTTGTTTACGAATGGCTTTTTGCTTGCGAGTAAAAACTCGCACGCATGCGAGTTAATGATTACTCGGTATCGAGCGTCATCATTAGAAATTTCGATACGAGTTACTCGATAGCGAGACAGAGAATCCCAAAAACTAAAAACTCGATCCATCGAGTAGGATTTCGCACGCATGCGAGTGTAAGAATTAGCCCCCTGTTCTTTAGCGATTAGTTTTTTTTTCTCCATGAGCCATAACAATCTGGTAGCGATGATGCGCTCGATTATTTTTGAAATACAGGGGAGTAGCGATATGGGGCGGTAAGCACCAGTGGTTAAGGCGTTTTTTTGTTTTTGGGATCGGTATTACTATTGCGAGTTTCTAATTTTGTGGGATGTTGCCGCTTTTAAAAGCCGTATTGTAAAGGTCTAGTAATTTTACTTTGGAAGTATAGCTTAAAGTTTTGATCATCTGATAGCTTACACAGTAAAGACCTGGAGTTTATCCTTTAACTCTATTTAGACAGCTGGAGAGTTCAATCATGGTTATTGGTTCTTCCAAGAGTGACGGTGTTTTATCAATGCTGTATCTCACTAATCTTGAGTTAGATGATTATTTGCAAGAGTTGAATAACTGTGAGAAATTTTCATCTGACGCATATTCTGACCATAAATTACCAAAAGCATTAGACAGGGGATCAGTTAAGATTACGTTCTGATTGTTAATTGCTTTTATGGTTGAGGATTGGGTTCTCCGGATGGTACGGTTAATTTTGTGCCAGATGTCAATAATTGGCGTGTTTCTGTGTATTGACATTGTAAAATTTTTAAAGCTTTCTTTTTTGGCATTTTTCCGTTCTTGACAAAACTTAGCATTGCTTTTCTTATAAAATATTAGATTTTCTTTGGTTGATCTCGCTTTGAATGTTTGCCATGAAATCATCTTTTGGTTGCGTAAATAAGAGAGTAAATCGCTCCACCATGATACAGTTCTTTTGGGGGTGTACGGTGTGTTCTTTGTTTGAGGTATGTGTTTATTTGCTGCGGCGCGAATAGCCTTGATGATTAGAGCTGTGTCTTTATTGCTGGTTTTGGAAAGATTTATTGAGGATTTCTATTTCGGCCTTTTGGACATACTTCACCCAATCGGCGCAATGCAGGAGAAATTTGTTTAATTTTATAGGAGTGACATTGTTATCCCGGATTTTCATAGAAATGCATATGGGGAAGTGATCGCTGTTGTGTAAGTCGTTAATGACTGACCAATGAAGTAGAGGAAGTAAAGACAGACTACAAAATGAGAAATCGATATGTGTGAGGGTGCCATGCGTTGACAGGTGCGTAGGGTTACCGTCATTTGATATACATAAGTTTGATTTGTCGATTGCTTTCTCCAGAGCGAGGCATCTGTTGTTATTAGTTATCGAACCCCACATTGTGTTCCAGCAGTTGAAATCGCCGTTGACTATTACAGGACTTCGGAAAGAGGAAAAAATTGTTTACAGTACCTTTTCGTCAATTACCTCATTGGGTAGTATATAGATGCATAGAATAACAAAATTGATGTTGAGGGTGATTTCGATTGGCAATTGCTTGGTAACTTGTGTTTATGTGGGAGGTTGGATTTTACTAGTTCCCCTTGTTTTGCGTGGGGACTTAAGGAAATATCCATTATAATTTTTTGGAAGTATGGGTCAAATTCTCTCAATGTTAATTGTAGGTCAATATAAATGTTAAGAAAGCCTTTGATATTCCATTGTAAAATAACAAAGTCCATAGGAGTGCGAAAAGACTGGTGATTAAGGGATATTAAGGTAAAATTGAATATTGAGTTGGTTTTTACCGACCAAGGTGATGATAATTCCATTGAATCCTCACTATGAAGTTCCAAAGGGAGGTAATAATTGTTTTTTATGATTATGTTTTGCGTTGTGCTAGATAACGGAGACATTAAGTTGTTGTTAGAGTTTGGAGTAGATTTTTTTGTGGTGTTATTTGTTTCAGTTGAGTAGTTTACATTTGTATTTTTTTTTTGTGCTGATATTTTTGTTGATTTAATTATGTTATTGTTGTTTTTTGGAGCCGTTTCATAAAAGGTTTTTATTGTTTGAATTTCTTTTAGTTCTATGTTCTTTAGTATTTTTGGGGTTTTGTTGTTTTAAAGTTAAGGGTTGCGTATTTAAATTATTTTTAGTTTCATTTGATTGGAGGTTGATGCTTTATAGTGTTTTTGGGGTGTCTTTTCTTTTTGTAGGAGACTTGGATGTGATCCAGGCATAAGTGTTCATAGAGCTGAGTACATGTACAGGATGGGTTTCTTTATATTTGTGACGAGCTTCGCCTATGCTGCAGTAGTCCTGTGTTTTTATTTTTAGAATCTACTTCATTTGCACGAACCGTGGAAAATTTTTGTCGGTTGAAGTGTTCGCCAGAGCAGTTTGTACAAAATGTTCGTGAGCATTTTTCAATTTCGTGTGGAGGCAAGCTGCAATGAGGACATGTGGGGTTTCATTTACAGCGCTTCTTTGTATGGCCCAGTCGCTGGCAGATTTTGCACATCATTGGATTAGGGATGTAATGTTCCACTTTAAACTTATAGCTGGCTACATCTACTATAGGAGGTATTCGATAACGTTCAAAAGTGAAAACCATTTTTCCGGTTGCTGATCCTGTTTTACCGTCTTCATTAAGCTTTGTAAATTTGTACACATCGGTTACGCCTTGTGCTTTTATTTCTTCACTTATTTCTGTTTCCTTCACATCTTTTAAGCAAAGAGCGTAACTGACACCCTTTGCAGAGTTAAGCGATTCATGAAGTTTGCATTTGATTTTATACGAATTGGCAAATGAGTTAATTTTTAGGAATTTGTCAGCAATACGTTGGTTATTAGTAAGAATGAGTAAATTTCCATCACGCAGAGAAGTTATTGACTTAATCTCGGTGCTTATACCGTCAATACATTTTTTTATATTGCAAATGGGCTTAGGCTGGAAATAGCTGTTTTTGGGTCTTCAGAAGATATCATTACATATTTTGAATTGCTACTGTGGTTATTTCATTGTGTTGCTAATTCGGGATAATGATTTGGTTTTTGTTTTTTTCTTGAGTTATTAGTGTAATCCCCCAATATATGAAATCTATTGTTCGAAAGTTTGTCCCGCGGGGCCGGAGCCATGTTTAAGATAAATTAATATTTATTTATTAATTCCGTTATATCACTAGAGTAATTAAATAAAAAGAAACAAAGAATATTTGTTGTTTTTTCATAATATGAGAGAGAATAGATAACAACCGTACGCTTTGGATGATAGTCGAAGACTGTGCACTTTTAGTTTAAAATATTATATTTGTTAATATTTTTCTATTAAAAATTTATTCAATAAATTATACATAACCAGGGCTGGGCAGTATTTGAAATACATGTATTTGAAATACGTATTTAAAATACAAATACGTATTTTGTATTTTAAGTACGTACAAATTTTTAAGTATTTTGTATTTTGTATTTTAAATATATATCCTGAAAGTATTTTGTATTTTAAATACATGATCAGCAAGTATTTTGTATTTTGTATTTTAAATACTGCAAACCATATTATTTATCCGATCCACTGTTGTAGGAAAATTTCAATTTCTTTAAACCGTTAAGAACAGACAATTCATCTATAAAATGGATTAAGATAGACTGACTTCCAATATTGGACCATGGTAGTAGACCAGTGTCTCTAATTTGATCATTGGCATAAGTAGATGAAAAGAAATCTGCAAACAAGTTACTTATTTCAGCATCCTCATCTGATTCATTTTCAGTTAACTTCATTGTAGGTGGAAAGAAGTAGATTTTCTTTTTTAATTTACAAAATTGTGAAACGATTCTTCTTAAGGTTGTTTTTAATTTTGACGATATAGCTGTTATAGCAATTCTGATTTTATTTGTTATATTCGGCACGAGCAACTGAGTATTTAGCAAAGTCTGATGCTGAACCAGATTTTTTATACTTTTTATAACATTTATTTTTGCTATTTTTAATTTTAGAAAGAGCTTTAGTATTCCATGGCGGTCCAAAGGAATCTGAACAGGTTTTTCTTGGAAAACATTGGTTCAAGATCAAATATATCCTTTGTAGAAACTCATAATAATATGATCGATGACATCAGCTTTGTTTTCAAAGTTAGAAAAAAAAAGTTAGAAAAAATTGTTCACGTGAAATTCCCGATACCAATTTTCTGTTCGGGTGGAATAAAAATTCCACGTGAACAAAAATTTCACTTCTTATTCACGATAGGGGTGATTATCATATTTACGAATTAGTTTTGGTATACATAGATGACTAGTTTGAGTTTTTATCTAATGATATTACAGCAAAAATAAACAAGTGTATAAAATAAATTTCTTACTAATAACATATTATATAAATAATATAATATCACAAGAAGGGAGGGAAGAAATAAGAGATTGAAAATAAGTAACGAAAGCTAACTTGACCTATGTCTAAATAGGACACCTAGCTATCGTTCACCAATCTCCTTATATGTTAAAAATTTGAGTCTCTACATTATGATGTGAATAATAGAGTCATGTCTCTGATAATGGTTTCTATGATTCTTTCGTTTGCTAAAGCATGCAGATCCCTTGTGGGAAATCTCTTCGGTAGATTGTAAATAATCTTCACGTTTTTATTCTGAATTATTTGTAAAGTTTTTTTATGTGATCTGGCACAATTATTCCAAACTGGGAAAGCATATGTTAGTATTGGTCTTATGCACATTTTATATAAAAGAAGCTTATTTTTTATGCTTAGCTTACTTTTCCTATTGAGCTAGGGGAAAAGGGATCTTCCACATGCCACTGCTTTTGAGCATACATCATTTAGGTGATCCTTAAATAGTAATTTGCGATCAAGGGTAACACCAAGATACTTAATAAAATTTGCATATGGTATTATATTACCCTGAATAGAGAAAGGGCGAGTCGGATTCCTTTTGGGAGAATTATTAAATGGAAAAATGATTGCCTGCCTTTTTTCTTCGTTTATTTTTATTTTCCATTTACTGAAGAACTTTTGTGCTGATGTGAGTGAACTTTGTGGAACTCCAGCATGAATTGAAAAACTGTTTGACCTCGATTCTTCTATATCTACTACAAATTGTCTGTCTCGAAGAAAACTTGAGAAAAGTTTAATCAGGTGTAAAGGAACCCCAATTTTATGAAGTTTGTAGATTAGTCCTGAATGCCAAACCGAATCAAATGCTTTCTCTATATCTAAAAATAACACA
>OY812999.1:55865432-55872932 GCA_963681545.1 Germaria angustata | reverse complement strand
ACAAAGTTCTTCTTTTTGGGGCTACTTTCACAAACAATTATCAGAATTATTAAATTATTAAAAAAAAAAAGATTTTCCTGGGGATGATACTTAATGCGTATCGAAATATAGATAATTTCAAATAAAATTTTTTAACCACTAAATATAAATAATAATATAAATAAGACATTGAGCTTAAATAATATTTTAATCAAAATAATAATTATATGAAAATTGTATGTAAAAGTTACAATTGTTACTTGAAAGTTCTTTTAAATAAATGAAATAAAAATAAAATAAAGTCGTACTACGGTATTCATAAAAATTATTGTATGTTTATTAAGGGCTTATTTGACAAATTTCTATGGGATATTTGTCAAATAAACCTTCAATAAACATACAATATTTTTTATGAATATGGCCGGTAGTGTTTAAATATTTTGCATGAATTCAACTTTCTTATAGGATAATGATTAAAAATATTGGAGATTGCACACATGAACCATACTAAATTGTATACTTATGAAATTTTTATTGTGAAATACTCATTACTACGTTGCGTATAACTATAATTTAATCTTTAACTAAAACGCATTCACACACATTTCCTTGTGATGTACTTATTGTCATTCTCTGGCATATATTCATATCCATTTGATCTGTATTACTCATAGAAAGCTTAATTACCATCAGTGATTAATTACCATAAGTTATATGTTCTATTTTTTCGACCGTTTCTGTTTAATTAATAAACTTTATTTTATTTTTATTTTTAAGCTTAATAAAAAATAAAATAAAGTTTATTAATTACCATAAGTTAGTTACATATGCTATTAATATTTAATATTTCACTTACACTGGTTAATAGTCCTTCCAACCAGGATGTTCCCGTATCGTGGGCAGTATTAACAACATCGATTATTTGGTTGATTTTGCGAAGAATACCATACTGCAAGAAGATAAATGTTTATTTATTTTTGAGTCGCAATAAGTTGTCTTTAAGTATAGTGACTGATAATTCGAATACAGTTTCAAAACATTAATAGTAAACGGGTAAATCGCACAATAGAATCATTTGATTTATTTATGTCAAAATGCTGAAAATCGGTTTTCGAAAAAATGCGATTAAGATTTGAAGTCACTAAATTGGTGCGTTGGAAATAGCAAAAGAAAGGACTTTGGCGATTTAAACTAGCGAGTGTATATTGAGGAGAACCGACATATTTTGATTAAACTAAGCGTTGGAGAAGTCGAAATGGTACACAATGCATATTTTTTATGTTTTCTTTTACTTGAACAAAATTAGTAAAATTTTCAACAATTTTAATTAAAAATATGCAATTTAAGATATTTCTCTGATTTTTTCAACTGTCTGGGTCAATTGTTTTCTTTAGCACTAGCTGATTTATGTGGTGTTGCACATATGCTGAGTAGTCAAGCAAATTACTAGTTTATTTCTATTCTGGATTATCGAAACCACACTCGTCGGAAGAAGGACAATCGTTTTTAGCCGAATAGGCAGACGAAACCAACCATAACAGACGTAGGAACTATGTGGTGGAAAGTCAATGTACGATACGGAAGAAGTGGAAGGCGGCACCACGAACTTATAAGAGCTTGTGGACTTTTCATTTCTGAAAAAAATATTTCCGTAAAAACGAGAAACACGTTTTACATGTTTTTATCCACCGAAAGGTGCTGTTGTGAAGTTTTGTCGTTATTAGCTGCCGCTAGAGCTTTCTAGCACTGAAATCATTGTTGTTTCAGATGGTGAGTAATTTGTTGTAACATAGCTTAAGGTTTAAGGTTATGTTTACATATCTAATCTTTCTATACGGCGAAACTTAATGAGTAATTATACATAATTAATGGTGAGCCAAAATTTTAATTTTATAATAGTATGTTATTATATTGCATTTATTAAAAAACATTTAACCAAGATAATAAATAATTTTTTAATTTAAAAATTTACCAAAAACCATGAGTATGTACTACATTATTTCCCATATTCTTATTTACATGAAAGAACAGAAACCAAAATGAAAATTCAAGAAAAGAGCAGCCATCTCTCACTTAAAACTGATAATCCTCGCCAAAATGAACATTTTTAATGTGTATCTCATTTTAAAATGTTATCCTTAATAAAATTTAAAAGATATCAAACGCTGTTTTCAATCTTGACTTTCGTACTCTCAAATGATTAAATGAATGATGAAAGGGGGCTTTCACACACATCAGGTTTTCTTGATCAAGTTTTTATTCAGCTATGAGAATGATAGAGAACGTATGTACTACCTTCTCTATCTTTCTCACAGCTGAATTGAAACTTGATCAAGAAAACCTGATGTGTGTGAAAGGGGACTAAGCGAATTCATTTGCTTTTTCACTTTCATTATCTATTATATCTTTGTTTGTTTATTTCTTTAACTTTGGCATGTTTAGAAAATAAATTTTAAAGTTTATTACCTTATCATTTTTATTGCAAGGTGTAAACCACATTTTCATAAATACTTCTGTTACTAGTTTTTGAATGCCCTCTTCGTCATTTACCCGTCTTATCATTTTGACGCAAATTTCTGGAATTTTTTTGAAGTCGGGATATTCTATACATATGTCACGAAGTATTTTTATTACACGTTTTCGCACCGATACACCAGTATCCTAGAAAAAAGGAGGATTATATAAACTTTTTTCAATATATTACTTATTTAAATATACCAGTATTCGGGTCGATAACATATCATAATACTGGTCAATTAACTCCTCGTTACTCAGAACAAATTTTCCGACCAAGTCTACAGCAGCTTCACGCACAGATATCGCAGCATCTAAAAATTTCTGATTGACGCCCATTTGCATATCCTTTCGTTTTAATACAAATGGATCCACTTCTACTATATTTGCCAAGCATTTCATGGCTCGCGTTCTTACTGCTATCGAGGGTTCACTGTTTTAAATAATAAAAATTTCAAATGACTAAATTCAAATCATATCACAAACTTACTTTACTACCAATATAATTTTTTTTAAATATCCATCAAATGATTGACTAAATGGCCGTTTTGTTGCCAAATATTGTGCAATAAGGTGAGCATTATTGTAGTCGATATAAGTTTTAATATGTTGTGATGCATGGTTGCTATCGGTTAATGTAGAGAACGGCTTAATATTATTTATTAAGTAATTTTTACGCTCCTCAAGTGCATTGAATATCTCTAAATTTAGTTCTTGATCTACAATTCCACAATCGCGGGTATTCGTACTATCAGCAATGTTATCGTCTCCGCTTTCGTTACAACTTTCACTGTCTGATGATCCGGATGATCCACCTAAATAAATGAATATGTACCAAAAATTTATTAAAAAACTATATTTCATCTCAATCTTATAGAATAATAATTATTTAATAAACATGTTAATCATAAAACAATCGTTGGGAACATCTACAACGTGTTTTATCAAAAACTTTGAAGAGCAATAATCTACAGCGACTTTTAAGAAGGGGTATATTTTGCACTGTTGAGTCGGCGTAAACATTTCTTAATAAAATTGAATTATGTACTTATGTGAGGTACTATCATGAAGAACTACTTAAAGTCTCGACCGCTGCTGCTAAATAACATTATCGGTGGTGTGACCGAGTGATGCATCGCTGCAGTTCGCTTTAACGCGAGGAGTACGGGAGAATTACCGGGAGAAAAGAAGAGAGGAGAAACGCCTGCTGTGTGAGGAGATCGAGATGTATAAAAATAGAAACCATATAAAATTCTACCGAGCGTACTGTGTGAACGATAAAAAAGTAAAGTCAGCGAAATAATAAGACCCTACTAATGTGGCTTTAGACCTAATAAATCGACCACAGACCAGATATTTATATTACGGTAGTTTCTGGAGAAGTCCCAAGAAAAACAAATCGACACCTATCACTTATTCGTTGACTACAAAGCTGCTTTTGACATCCCGATAGGAGCAAAGGTATTTAAAGCCATGTCTGAGTTTGGTATACCTGAAGAGGTAATAAGCTTATGCATAATGACGTTAACTGATACAAGATCATCGGTAAAAATTGGAAAAGACCTCTCCGAGACGTTTAATACTTAACGATGCTATAGACAAGGTGATAGTATATCCTGTGATCTATTCAACATTTTGTTGGAAAAAAATCCTGAGTGATGCTGTAGTTCATAGAGCATGTATAATTTACAACAAAAAGCATATGCAAGCAGTTTAGAAACAAAATCCTCTCTCGACGGACAAAAATTACACTCTATAGAACGCTTACATTACCCGTGCTACTATGCGGCGCTGAACCATGGATTTTTACGCAAGCAGATGAAGCTATTCTTGGCGTGTTTGAGAGAAACATTCTTGGCAAAATATATGGAGCTATCTGCATTGACGGAAAGTATCGCCATCGAATGAGTTGTATGAAAATATCAACATAGTTAGGCGCATCAAAGTACAACGGTTGCGATGGCTAGGGCATATCATATATATGGATGAGAATGCTCCGGCGAGAAAATCATTCGAATTCGATCGCGAAGGAAAACGTGGAAGAGGAAGACCTAAACACCGGTGGAAGGATGAAGCTGAGGAAGATCTCGCAAAACTTGGTGCTAGATTAGATCGACGCTCATGGAAAACTATTCTGAATCAGGCTACTGACCTAAACGATTGTTTATAGCCATCTAACAAGAAGAAGGTGTGACCGAGTTGTAGAGTCTATTTGAATGTCTCTTGCATATCTTCAAAATTGCAATATCCATACCGCGAACTTCCCTCAGAAACGAAAATTATACGAGGTGGTAATATCGAGTTGTGTGAGCTAAGTCCCTCAGTGATTCTGTGGAAAGTGCAGATTATAATAACCATTTACAACATGTGACAATATAATTTTTCCCCCTTTTTGAAATATTGTAAACCATTAGCTTTTTCTTTCTACTATCTATTTATTTACTCTCTGCAAATTAGCTAATTTGGTATCTTCCCTGTATTACTGTTTCATGATCGTTAGGTTTTCATTGGCGAGTATTTTTAATAATGAAGAATTGTAAATTAATACATAATTTGGATCAAAATGTCTGTCTGCACACACTTATCGGTTTAAGTCCTAAATAGAGCTAGCTGATAACTTATGCGAAGTAGCTTAAGATGCTAGTGAAAGGATCGCATAAGCAAGGGAGGTTGTGGCATATGTCTTTATGTTCGATATAATTTATTGACAAAAATACATGCTATCTATTATAATAGCGTAATTATTTAACTGTAAGTTAAATAATTACGCTATAATTCTTGTTGGTTCCTTATGGTAACTTTTCCCATTGTGACCATTACTTACAAATTTGTCTGAAAATGCTTAAATAATTGGACACTTTAATTCTAATATGTTTACTAGAACCACATGCATAAGAGAAATATGTAATCGTTTGTCCCTATCAGTGGTCTACAATTCTAACCCACTTCATTTTTCTCAATGGGCAGTTACCTCCCCGATTGATTATCTCGTTTCTAATATTGAGTTGGTGGCTCATTAGTGCTAATTTCAGATTCTAAATTCGTGTCATGCTGCAGTATTTCCTTTTTGTTTGTGATTTTTATTTTAAATTTTTAAATAGGCTAGTTAGTTCAATCGTATTTTATAAGCCAAATTACATGTGATAGTTATCAAAGAACAAATTACAACAAAGACACATGTGTAAATTATTCTGACAAACACTAGCAGAACGGAACAACATGCTGTTTTCGAAAGCCGCTACACTTTCATGATCAGCGTTCTTGTGTTTGGTCCACTTCTGTGGTATCAGTTGATGTATATTTCAGCTATTTATACAAATTTTTCACTGTAAACAGAATACGTGAATTGTTTTGATTCATCGTATCACAATTTGTGAAAACTTTTTTTGTAATGAAAAGCTCAAATTACCCATCACTAACTTACACCAGTCTTGCCATTGTTATTTATTCCTTACCAACTATACACATGCTTTTTAATTTGCTTATTTTGTTTTTTACTTATGACAAACTTGTTTGGTTTGTTACTATAAGTATGTATATTTATTAATTTTTGCTACAAGCCATTAGCTTTGTTAATTTATATTTTAGGTTTAAGATTTCTCTTTATTTATGAACATTTTTCCTTTTTGTTTGTGATTTTTATTTTAAATTTTTAAATAGGCTACTTAGTTCAATCGTATTTTATACGAAGTAGTTAGCGCGTTGACTACAAAGCAATTTATGACCGACAAACCGGGTTCGTATCCAGTTCAAAAGACAAGTCATGAAAAAAAATTAACATCATAAGTTTTTCTGATCTACTTAGTGTGGAGTTGTGTGAATTGTTGTTGGACTGTTTAGTTTAAGTGATGAAGGCATAACACTGGTCACTTTAACAGTAAACAGCAATTTCATACTCTGCTAATGTTTACTGTATCAAGCGCGCCCTCCTTCGTCGGTATTGTTAGCAAGAACCGTCGGCGAAGTAAAACAATTAATAAAATGGAAATACTAAAAAAAATGCGTCTACTTAATTAACATCAGAGACGCTACAACTCTGCTATAAAAAAAAGTATAATAATAATATTTAAATAAATCAACGCGGAATAGCTGAGTTGTAACACAGAAATTAAAACCTCTCTCTCTCTCTGTATTCTAAATTTCACCACCTGTCCTCTCTACCCTATCCCTTTCACAAAAAAAGTAACACCTGAATTTAAGTAGTAGGTATTAATTACCTGAGTGTAACTTCTCTTTAAAAAAAAAAGTATTTATCTCGTATAATGTCGACTGTATTTCGAATATATTTTTGTTAAGGAATTATAGTCGTTTGAATATTGATTACTGCTTTTTCAATTCCGTTCCATGAAGTTTTCTGATAGAAATGATGAGAATGGTTGGCTTAAGGGCAATATTATTGTTATTGCGAGGAACGATAAGTATCCACTCATCGTGCCTACAGAGAAAATAGGATAAGGGAAAACTTTGCTATATATTGTGGATATAAAAAGACTGAATTCCATAAAAGTCAAGTTTTCTCCCTCTCCATTCGATAGAAATTTGCATTTTACTTATACTATTTCTTAATATAAATAAAAAGTAAGTTAGTTAAAAAATTAAAACATTGTGCGGCAGAAAAAAATTTCTTTTACAATGACTTAGGTTATATATATATATATATATATATATATATATATATATATATATATATATATATATATATATATATATATATATATATATATATATATATATATATATATATATATATATATATATATATATATATATATATATATATATATATATATATATATATTGTTACGAATTTGGTGGTGAACAGTCCTATCATAGTTGTTCGAGAACATACTGAATTATTGTTAATCTTATTTGCTTGTATTATTCATCATAATTACTCTAGAACATAATGAATTGTTGTTATTCTTATTGTTTTTGTATTCATTGTAAATGAGCACATGACAACATGCATACATAGATAACACTGTGCGACAGTCCAAAAAACCTGGG
>OY812999.1:55826009-55865232 GCA_963681545.1 Germaria angustata | reverse complement strand
TATATATATATATATATAATATATATATATATATATATATATATATATATATATATAAATATATATATATATATTATATTATATATATATATATATATATATATATATATATATATATATATATATATATATATAAAAATATAATATATATATATATATATATATATTATATATATATATATATATATATATATTATATATATATATATATATATATATATATATATATATATATATATATATATATATATATATATATATATATATATATATATATATATATATATATATATATATATATATATATATATATATATATATATATATATATATATATATATATATATATATATATATATATATATAAAATATTTCTTCATCTTTTAAAAATCAAAGATCGGTGCAGAAACCACGCAGTGAAAAATTGTTTGTAAGTTAAGTTCAATAAAAAGTTTTTTTTATGGATGACTTTCGATTTTGTGTTTTTAGAAATTCTCTCTTATATGTTAATATCAAAAAAGGTAAACTTTTTCAACATTTATTTGAATTATAGAAAAGTCTAATATTTCTAAACTTTATTGGGAGATATTTTCGATTATATGGAGATGCTAAATTTACTAGTCCTTATACTATTACGGAAGCATTCTTCATGGGAAACATACAGATGCAAATCATTAAGCGCAAAGTTAAAACTTTGAACCTTTAAATAGCATATATGTTACATACATAGTTAATAGTTTTCAAAATTAAGCTTTTGTTTTATTACAACTATGTTGCATATATACATAAGTACATACACAAATTGCAAGCACGCAATTGAATTTTCTAAAATAATGTCATTATCAGTGGGTGTGAATCGATGGAGTAGCAATTGTACAGCAATTAAACACTTACGGCCTGTTTCACAATCTCGAAGTAGTATTTTCATTCAGATTCTAAGCGAATGAAAATCGATTTCCGTTTCTAAATCTGTGTTCTATGCGACAAGTCACTCGAACGACGAGGTGTTGTCAACGCGAATGTCAAAATTACTCACTTGTTGTTTTGCTTTCGCATTGGATAATTTCAACAAAATATGTATAACAAAAGGTCTGAATTATTTATAAATACATATGTACATTTAAATAAGACATGTTAAAGAGGTCATGGCTA
The DNA here is from genome assembly GCA_963681545.1 of Germaria angustata. Taxonomy (NCBI): domain Eukaryota; kingdom Metazoa; phylum Arthropoda; class Insecta; order Diptera; family Tachinidae; genus Germaria; species Germaria angustata. The sequence continues at coordinate 55,864,080 of OY812999.1, read as the reverse complement.
AGTAGTAAGTAAATACAAAAATATAGTTAGATACATACCACGTTTATACGCACGTCTTATTTGCAAATAGAACTAATTGCAAATAACTAATTCACTGTTTATACGGGAAATTGCATACAGAACTTATGTTATTATTAGTGATGCCATGTGAGGAAAATGTGAGTAAGTAAAACAAAAAAAAGTTCATGAAGTGGCAACGTCTTACTTTTTATTTGCAAATAGTGTCGTTATTCACGACTTGTTAAGTGAGTTAATAAGTTACAATAAAAAAGTTATACGGCAACATTCTTCTTTTTTATTTGCAAATAAGACGTGCGTATAAACGTAGTAACATATATAAATGCAGTTGACAAAAATTGATAATTGGTTTTTGTTAGTTTAAAAGAAAATGCATTACTTTCCAAGGGAGCACCAGTTTTTGGAAGCAACAAAGCAGCAGTAGATGAAAGTTGGGAAACTCTTTGCCAAAAGCTGAACTCAATTGGACCACCCACTCGCTCAATGGCAACAATCAGGGAGCAGTTAAGCTCTTTGAAGAAATTATCTGATGCCGCCGATACCATAGCCGAAATGGCGAAAAGAAAAGCCGAAGCCGCTGAAGCAACAGCAACTTCAATTGGAGAAATCCACAAAACCATACAACGCATAGAATAGGTCATAAAAATTCTTTTGCACAACTTCCCAAAATAAAACATAAATATGTAAATATGTTTTTTGTTCACTTTTTAAAGTTCTTTTATTTACTTCTTGGTTGATAAAATTTGTCTATTTTGTCACTTTCAAAAATGGTTGTATTTCTCTTAAAGCAATTTAGTAGTTATTTTTGATTTTTTTTTTAATCGCTTAAATCATCGATAGGCAAAACAAGGGCGCCGCGCCAATGATTACGCTCTTACATCGTGTACATGTGCACACGTATTGCAGAGAAATAAAAAACATAAATCAATCTCACTCGAGCACTCAAACACGATGGACGTGTTACGCTTCTTGTTAGAAATTAGCGTTGCCATATGCAAAAAGTGAGATGCCCAGAAATTCATATGAAATTAACCTGTGGAAATACAAGTTCTGATGAACAAAATTTTTATGAGGGAATGGAGATTTACTGCCTTTTTCACGATGTCGAACGACATCGTTCGTTCGCATAAATACATTAAAACCAAAAACAACATTTTAAAATTTGTTGCTGTTTCAAACGTATTTATGAAAGCGATCGATGTCGTTCGACATCGTGAAACAGGCAGTTAAGATTTCAAATTTAGGTATGACATGAAAATGTCAGATCTGGCAATAGTGATTCTTTATGTGTGTTTGTGAGCGCAAACAAAATGTTTATATGTATTTTTGCCTATCCCTGGCTTAAATAAACTGAGTTCTTGATATGACAACACCGATTTATGTTATCACGTAACAACTATAAGTTAGCACTCGTAACTTTAAGCGAACGTTGGCTTGCGACATCGTGAAACCCAAATTAGCTGCTGATCGAGTGACTGGCTTTCTTTCGCTTAGGTTTTCATTCGAGATTGTGAAACAGGCCATTATTCTTATCCTACAATTAAACAATCGGTGATATTGACTTTTAGGTAGCTTATTTCCATTTAAATTGTATGAATTGTAGTTTTTTCATTTTATTTTACTTGAATGTCTTGTGAACAAATAGAAAAAATATACGCGCAAATTTTTTAACATTCACCTTCTACATTTATATGTACATATATTTTAATGTGTGTTGCTTTATACTCTCAAGAATTTTTTCAGTTAGCGTGAGTACGGAATTTTTGCTTTTCCTCTTACATACTTCCCCCTCATCCAAATAAGCGTAAATTGTTTGTCAATTACAAATGTACTATGTGCAACATCTTTATATATTTATAGTCTTTGGTTAGATATTTTATGATACAGCGCTTTTTCCTTTTAACTGACGAATTATTTGTCGAGTTTCGAATTTCGACAGTTTGCACTAGATCGGAGATATCGAGCAACATTTTACTTTAATATGAAACGACGAAGCCGTAGGAGAAATTACCCAAATACGATAACGCCGAGTAATGTGATAATCGCATTGACATCTTTGTCATAAAAAATAACTCTGTACACATGAAGCATGCTGATGGGTATATTTAAGACGTTTTTGCATGGGAAATTCGTATGTAAAACTTACGTCCAAGTAATGATTTGAATTTTAACAAACCGCATTCAACCATGTTTGACTGCGGTGACTGATTAGTGACACGTTGTCAATCTTTGATTTGAGCTGACTATTGTGTGATTCACTTTTCGTTAACAAATTTGTACAACTATATTTTTTTCGTGAATTTCATTAGTTATGATCAATAAAAGTAAAATTATATAAGAAGATAATAAAAATAATGTTATATATCCAAACATGCTTCCTACATTTTTGTATATTGTTATAAAACAATAACTTGCACTATTGGCAAAGATTTCTTTCCACTGAACAACTGGCGTTAAACGTTTCAGTAACAATACAAAAAGTATTGGCGTTAGGATAGCGCCAGTGCATATTTAAAAATGTTACTAAACTGCAAAATCGTTAATTTTGATGTTAAATTTTTTTAATATACACACTACTACTACTACTACTACTACTACTAGTTACATTATTACATATAACAATACTTGATATATCTATCTTCTTACCTTTCCGATGTTTTTGCCGGTTTTTGCTCTTTTTCCTGGAAGCATATGTTTTATCGCCATCAGCTACCCTTCGTCGCTGGTAAATGATATCTCTATACCATTGAGCCAAATAAAAGTGCCGAGCATAATCCCATATTAAGTTCTCCTCTTGAGCATTAACAGCTAAAAAATCTAAAAGAATTTTTTGAAGAAATTCTGTCCGTTCTTCCTCGTCATCTAGTTTTATTTTGTTCTAAAAAATAAAATATTTATTAAATAGTCTGCTACATTAATTAATACATCAATATCATACGTTAACCACTGGTAGGTCTCCTTCCCTCTCTTGTTCGATTTTTATAGATTTAATCATAGAATCTATTATATTAACTTTGCAACGAGATTCGACTGTGTCTTTTCGTAGTCGTGATGCGACAATACCTAAATAATCTAAAGATACTAGGCGGATGCTTTGTTCTATAGTTTTATCTGAGACGTATCGTACTAGCATCGTTCCTAACAGCGAAAGTAGTAATTCAGAAGCTGGCCACTCTGGTTTATTTACTGTTGACAACAAATCGTGGATGAAATTTTCAAAAAGTGGACGAAAATCAGTTTCGTTGGAGCGAGATTTACATTTATTTAGGAAGGTTGTAAGAAAGTTGCCGCCAATGCTAATCGCCACGTCATATTTTTTTAATACAATAACATCCACGTTCGGTCTCTTTATTTTATTCACATCATTTTTTTCACAATTATTCGACTTTATATAATCAGTTGAGCAAAGTGAATCAGGCAAAATTGTAGCGCATTGTATTAGCTGCAGTACTAAAGCCGTCACCATTTGAATATTTCCACCATTATTTGTTAACTTAAATGGACGTAAATTCCTTTTGGAAGACGGTAACCGGTCGATAGATGATAAAATATCTCCAAGAATGCTACTTCGAATTTTATCGTAATGTTCTTTCCTAAATACCTAGTATAGAAAAAATTAATACAATATAGGAATGTATAAAATCATTCATGTTAAATACAAATATTTAGTTAATTTTAATTGTTACATATTCACGAAATTCTTAAAGTAATTTATGAATTTAATTGAAATTAATGCCCAGTAAGAAGGTTTGAAAAGTTTTCTTGTGAAAATATGTTTGAAAATAAATTATTCAGTTTTCTAAAACATTTTCTTTAGTAATGGTTCTCGCCTATAATAATTAAAGACAATAACGTATTCGATTCCATGAAAAGAATTGTAGAAGTTTTGTTTCAAAACACACGAATATGAATTGATATCCCCGTGTGTATGCCGCATTTTTAACAGGTAATAATTTTCGCATTCAAAGAAAATACTCAAGTAAATGTTTAAAAAAATGAAAACATCATACACTGATTTAAGTGTTAAAAAAATGGTTTCATTTATTTAAATTATTAATACTAAGCTTTGTGAACGTGTTCAGAAGATAGTCTATATAATCATGTACAATGTAATGTATGGGGCAGTCACACTGTATATTTTATACTAGTCAAGTTAACCAATCATATAACATAACCTCCTTCAAATTAATAAACTAAAAATAGTTAATCCTGCGGACAATCATGGTGGGTTACACATTTCGGCAGTCTTACTTCAAGCCGCATTCTCTGTATTCAGTTGTATGGGTTATAAATCATTACGTTCGAAATCGAAAGCTGAAGAATTTACCAATGGCAAATCTGCTCCAATACTTGGAGTGAAGTTAAAGGTTTTATAATTGTTCAATTTCTTCTATATATCCGCAACATATGAACCATCAGACGTCTTATCCTTTGCGAAACCCTTAGACCATGTTTTACCTGTATTCGGTCTTAGATGCACTGTAAAATTTTGCCGAATTTTAAGGCCGGTAGATCTCTTACTGATCGATCAGAATTGTATTTTTCTTTCTTCTGTTATGTTCTATCTTATCTGGGACGTGGTGAACAATCGCTGGTTAAAAACGTTCAGCAATAGCTCGTAAAAAATACCAATTCTTTGGCATTAGCCTCTGAACCGGGCTGCTGCCAAACTTATTCGTTGTCTTACGAAGATATAACAAAGACCACTACAAATGTCCTACTTTTCATTTTCGAACTTGATAATTATTCTTTTTACTGTTTTGATTGCATATTCTGATTTGCCGTTGCGTTGTGGATGACGTGGTGATAACATTAGATGTTGATGCCCATATTTCAAAGGAAGTCTCATATCTATGGCAACCAAAGGAGTACCGTTATTGGAAATCACCTTTTCGAGCACGCCATGTGAAGCAAATTGTTCTTCATATTATTTATAACTGAATGTGGCATTTAATCATGTGTACATAGGTATTTCACGCAATTTTATATAGCGTTGAATTATCATCAACATTAATTTCAACCTTCTATATTTACTGGTGGCTTCCAACAATCAGCTGATCAAATCGAAGACGCAAAATGGATGGCTAATAGTGGAAAACTGCAGCACACTGTTCCGTGGAAGATGCATCTCAAGGAATTTCAACAGCCTCTCCGACCTTAAAATATTGCAAACTTTTTGTATTGACTATAGCATATTTCAATTCAGCATATCTGGCAGCGCTTGCTCAGACTATATCCATTGAACGTTTTCAAGAAGTTTTCGAAGCTCGATATTTCTCATTGACAAATATGCTACAAAACGTCTCAAATAATTAACCACACTCAAAATATTACGCATTTCAGCCTTGTTCTTACCTGTCGTTTAAATTTTCGAATTATCTAATTTGAAGCCATCTAAAAGTATCTTTATCTTTTTGTTGTGATCAATTATCGCCTGCTCTAGAGTTTCACCACAACCAAATATCAGCATATCAGCAGTCACAATCTCTAGTCCTTCTAGTTAAAATAATTTTGGGACTGGAGACAGCTCAAAAGGTAAGCGCTTCCATCGGTGTGTACAAAATGGCATCCAAAACCCTTTCTTTGCATCCACAGGTTAGAAAACTTTCAACACATACACATATACGAAAAGAATCAAATTTCTGGACCAGCAAAGTATCACCTACCCAGTCAGTATACTTTGGCAGGTATCTCATTTTTTTCAACCTTATTAATTCTTCCTTAAATTTTTTTCTCCCCGCCTCGGGTTTTAAATGACTGGTAACACTGTGGAATCGGTTTCGAACTTTTATATTTCCTGAGTTTTCCATAACCCTCAAAATATTTTCTAAACTTGCACAAGTTTAAAAAACCTTTACCACTGTCATTTGTCCCCGAATCATTAGTTCTAATTTGGCCTTTGAAGGTAAAGTCATTATTTTCTATATCAAGTCTACAAAAAATGCTTCGATCCTCGAATCTGCATTTTCTTTTGTACTAGCTCAAAAAAGTGCATTTTATATGGTTTGTTTACTCTATTTTTTGAATAACAATATTTTGCAAACTGCCCTCTTTTCTGAAATAAATTACAAGTTCATTCATTGCACATAAACAAACTAGATATAAGTAGGGTAACTTGCGAATAATTTATTGGCAATATAAGTAGATTAATTCGTAAGTTTTTCAAACACAATTTCTGTTTAATTTCCTTTTCGATAATCTATAAAAAATATTTACACTAAAGTACATACTTTTTAGACGTAAATTGTTGTTAACATTTACTTTTACTTGACTACAACGTGAACCGTTCACAGGTTTTAGCTTCACTAACAAAAATATTATAAGGATAAAGGAAATAAATTGCCATACACATATAAGTACATATAAAACTTTCAATAATTAAAAATATGTTATTATACGTTTATGAATACAAACTTGTAATAAATAACAATTGTGTTCTTTAAACATATAACACTTTTTTATGAGTACAGCTCTAAATTTTGCTAGTGGAACAATATACATGTATAATACATAACCTAGGTTGCTGCACCTTCAGCACGTACAGCTCTATCGGCGCGGTATAATTTGAAGCCAGACAGGTTGAAGTTAGAATCGTTTATTAGGGAATCGCAAAATGTTTCAGACACACATAACACAGCACAGCAGCGGTTACTACTTTGTGTCCGGTGTTTTTGTTTTGCAAGAAATCTAACGTAAAAATATCGGCAGAACTTGATGTTTTGTAAGTTTTAAAATGCAAATACTTGTAATTGCGAAGTTTTTTCATTAATCGTGTACGATACTTAACTCACTGGAGACAACTATTTCCGATTGATTCCCGTTTTGGAGATTTGAACTGACCGTCCAGATGCACAAATCTAACATCACCAGGCCCCTAAACTTGGAGGGCAATTTGGAGCAAGATGTTTTGCAAGCAATAATTCAAAATTTCGTAAAACGTAAAACTCGGTAGGTGGCAATTTGAACAATATAATTTTGTACTTTTAAATAAAATTTTTATGAAAACTGATCTCTTTCTCAAAATGACAGCCGGTTAAAATTATGACATTACTTTTGCACCACCTTGTAGTGTTAAGTAACTAAGTTTGCAAACATTAGAAAAAGATTTGCAAACATCTACTCAAACTCATTGTGTATAGGAGAATCAAGAAAGATTGAAATAACTAAAATATTTGTTGCATTTTTTGTTTTATTTAAATCAAATAATAAAATCACTTACCGTGGTAACCAATTCCAAGCAAACAAATTGTAATGTATCGATGTTATCAACAAAAAAAGGTTCAATTGCAAGAGTAGATAATGGGAGTACAATAGTATCTACAAAAATGCACTTGTCAAATAACATAACAAACACCTTCATTAGTTCAACAACTTTAGAATAAAGCAGATGTAGGTTACGGTTGTGGTTTTGATGATTTTTAGATTTTTTTCTACTGTCGTTCTTTTTTATACTTTTTACAGTATATACGGAATCGTATGATGGAAAAATCGTTTCCCTCAGTTGAAATTGAATAAATTTAATTATAAGGGATATATTATCCTCTTGCAAAAATTTCAAGTCATTTACAGTTGAATATATATTGCAAATAAGTAAACAAGCCTCAATTGCGTTCAATATTTTTTCCATTACTTCATCATCAAATATTTCATCTTCATCGTCCTAAAGTGTATATAGTTAGAATAATTAATTTTAAACCCAAATAATATACCGTATACTTACTGGACCAGCAGAATAGTTTTTTGCTAAATAAACGTTTCGCATGGCGTAGTTTATCAATAATGTTAGTTTATTTTTTGGTATTAAGTCCAAAGCATTTTTGGCCTTCAGTTTTGCTACATCATTGCTCATGGTGGTTAGCATTTTTGCAGATATACATTCAATATTTTCATCAACATCATCTAAAATGTTTTGCTTGTAATTATAAATTTAGTTTTTGCTAAATGTAATTTAATACATACCAGAGTCAAAATTAGGGGATTCTGTGTCATCTAACAGCTCAATTATTTGTTCCATATTGCGCATAAACTGCTGATATGTTTGTGAACGTATAACGTCATCTTTTGAACATTTAGGAATATGTACAGATATATTACGTTCAACTCTTCGTACTTTGGGCTTCGAAACTGCAAACAAAAAATGTAATTTTTGATAACATAAGAAAAATAGTTTTTAATATACAAAAACGAATTAACTTTAAATAATTAAAACATGCGCATGTTTTACCTCAACTAGTTTGATTTTTTATTTCCTTTAAAGCATTCACTGCAATTTATATTACATATCGATGCCTCCGAACAATAGTATGCTAAGTCTGAAAAGTGAGTTTTTCAGGAGAAGCTCTCAAAGTTTACAGGCTCTATCTCGGGAGTGGTATGAGATGGAGCTTTGAGTCTTTCACTGATTTTAACGAAATTTAAATATACCTTTGCTGGCATTTCTAAATTTGAAATTTTTCTAGCAGACCATAGCTAAAAACGACTTAGAATACTTTAGAATGGACAAACATTTCTTAAGTAATCGGCTAAGTCGACTTAGCATGTTTTGTTACGGACCTTTTTACTCTGATTAGTCGTCTAAGTATACATAGCATGTTCTGGTTTGGAGAAAAATGGTGTTTAATTTTGCTTTCTTTATACTTAGACGAAGTAAGATTTAAATATTTAATTAAAAAAAAAAAACAAACAATTTATAATAGTTTTTTAAATTTTTATTGATAAGACAAAGGGTAAAAATATTTCATTCAGTTCAATTTTCTCATAATTTTCTAAAATTGTGTTTGTAAGCAAAAGTTAAATTAACATATATTTGTTCAGTTCAGATGAAAATGGCTTTAATAACATCCATTCATAAGTACATTAAACAAATGAAAATGAGTTAAGTAATGGCCAGTCAAAGATAAGTTCAAATAAAAGTTCCATAAAACATAAACACATACGTATTTTAATTTATAAAAAAATCAAATTAATTAATTCAAGAGGTGACCTCGAGCCTGATTAATTTTAAGCAACTTGGGATAAAGTGATATTTAACGTCGAATAACAAAAAACAAATACAGTAAAATATAGACGGGAAGCACGCCGGAATACACAATGGAGCCTGATTATTAAAAAAAAAGGATTACCAAAGAAAAGATATTTTATATATTTCGTCTACAAGAATATCTTTCAGTGCATTTTCTATTGCAATAAACCAATTGAAATAATAATGATATTTTATAAACGCGAGAACTAATGTCTTCTTAAATTTCTTACCTTTATTTTCCTCATTGTTACTTAGCATGGTCTCCGTAGTTATTAATTCTCCTTTTTACAAGAGAAAACAGCTTAATAACATAATATAAAACTAAATATAAATAAATAATACCTTTTGACATATTTTGTGCCAATTTCAGCTTTTTCCGCGCACTAGAACTCATATTATTTGTAAAAATTTAATTTTCGTTCTTTCTCAGTCGACGGTTTTTTCCAAACTCACAGAGTACTCAACCAGAGTACTCAACTTTGACGTATAAAAAGGGTCCGAATCATATTTTGCATATTTTGTATAACGTGCATAAAGTTTGTGTGAAGAGATATGTATATAAAAACAACTAGATTAGCTCTCCCTTTCACACAAACTTTATGCATGTTTACAAAGTTGTCGAGTCTAGTTCTAGTTTATGTCCAAACTATTGTATGCTATGTATACTTACATGCACAAACTACTTTTTGAAGTTCGGGGAAAAGCATGCTAAGTGTACTTAGAAACACTAAAAATAAAATAACGACAATGCCAAGTATACATAGCGAACACGTCATAAAAAAAACTCCGTGCTGTAGTATGCTAAGTCTACTTAGCATCCGAAATAATTCAAAAAGTTCCAAGCCGAAATATGCTAAGTGTACTTACCACATAATGGTATGGAAGTTTCTTAAATCTTAAATCCCATGCTAAGTACCTTTTTGCTTATAACTTTTGTTTGGATTGGCCGATGATTACCAAAATTTCTGAGAATTTAAGTTATGGACCGTAGAATCTTAAAACGTTAAGAACTTGAAAACATGCTAAGTCGACTTAGCATACTATTGTTTGGAGGCGTCGATATATACAACTTATCTTGTAGTCATTATTTTATTACATGTTTAATAGCCATCCCATTAAATTCATATCAACAAAGAAATTGTTTGTGTCTTACGAATTTTTTTAATTTTTGAATTCGAAGCAACCTCGAGTCTAAAATGTTTAATAACCGTTATTGTAATAGCAATAGAAAAAAATAAACAACTATGCATATATTCTTCGGTGGAGTCTGGCATAACTCAATAGTAATCAAAAATCAAAAAAAGCAATGTTTATTAACCTTATAATATTTTTATCACTTTATCTTTGAAACGAGTGTATTAACCGAATTAAATCAAACACAATCGCTTTTATTTGGTTGTTATAAAAAACTAATAAATTATATACATTTTCTTTTTACCAACCTTTTGCCGGCCTATTCAATTAAACAGAAAAAAATTTCAAAGTATTTTAAAACTAATGTATAAAACTCAGTGTTACCACATCCCTTCTGTCTTTTTTAGTTTTAGTTTCAACGGTTCTTTAGCAGTAAAGGATGGGCTGTCCAAGTCGATGCCATAATTTTCAGTACAACCCTGCGGGTTAGGTAAAGGTTTTGCTAGGTCGAAATCGGCTGATGATGATTGATCATTGATGGAAGGTCATGAACTCCTTAGAAATTTTGCGTCTGGAATCGTTTTTTAGCATGGTTACATTTCTCGTATATGTTCGTCCACTTCAAACAAATTTGACTTCACTCACGTTTCGTGACGTTGTACATCTTCATTGAAATCGCGCTTCTTTGCCGCAGCTTTTTTTAACCGTTTTACCAGACCTATTCATATTCTCCACTTCTTCATCGTGGTGTTCTCATTATCGATATATTATTATCCGTACAAAAGCACTTGCACCTTGCACCTTGCTGGGATAACTACCTTGTCGTGGTGTGAGGGCTTAAGTGTGGGCTGAATTGCACACCTCTTCTGAAGGCGAACGAGGGTCCTCTAAAGGATCCATACTTTAACTGAAGAAGGCGGTGGGCATAAAAGCCTGCATACTAAAAGTTATCCACCCCCAAACAGAGGTGTTACGCGACCCGTGCCTATCTGTTCTCTTTGCAGTCGGGGGCATGAGACTGTATTTAAACGGAGCTTTGCTGATACCTGGGCTCCTCAGCAAATAGACTACGCCCCCTCCACGTTATCGGGGGCTATGACGTGGAAGAGATCCCTTTCCCCTACACTCGTGGGACCAGAAATGAATAACGATTATAATTACAAACAACACAAAAACGAAAAAATAACGATGACGACAATGGACATACAAACAGACAACGGAACAGAAAATCGGACAAGGACAGCGACACCAAAAAGAGAGGAAGAGGTGGTAATACCCGGTGGGGACTTAAAGTCAACCCAGCCTTCAGTGACAGGTGGGAACACCAACTCTGACTCTCATAACGTAAACCAGTCAGGTAGAGATGCTTCGCAGGATCTAGACAGACTGTTAGATGAGGTGGGCGACAAAATCGCGAGCATAAATACTGGAAAAAAGCGGCTCTCTGGGGCTCAAAGGCGAAAACTTGCCAAGAAGAACCAGGCAGCAGCTAAAAATGCGCAAGATGCCCTAAAGGGAGCATCGGAGACTCCCTCCACCTCGGTAGAGACTGGTAAGAGGATCCGATCTCCACAAGAGCAGAACATTGCGGAGCCGAAGCATAAATAAAAGGTGCTCCTCGTCGACCAGTAAGTCGCCAAAACCGGGCGTCTCCCTTCTTAAAGGAGTCTCTATGAAGAATCCTTCTAGTAAGGGGGTCAAAGGTAAAGCACTTACTGAGAAGGCGGGCACGTCGGCGAAATCTTCGCGGAAGCAGAGAACGCCAAAAGGCGGAATCTCTTCACGCGTAAGAGAAAGCTAGACGTAACTAGAGAAAAAGAGCCGCCATCTTACGCTAAAGTAGCCAGGAGGCTATATAGGGACAATCTCCGCTACGCGGTCATTGAGACCTCACGTCCGACTGGCAAAATACCAGAAAATCAACAGCAAGTGGTTGAGGATCTGGTAAATAACGCGATATTGGAATACGTTATGGCAACCGATAACGGATCTCCAATAAAAATAAACAGCTGCGAGTTTCAAAGGGGCGTGCTGTTGCTAAGATTAGCATCGCAGACCTGCGCAGCTACCCTAAAGGAGTTGGTAGAAGGAATCCCTCCGCCATGGGAAGGCTGTAAGCTGGAACTGGTGGAAGGGAGAAATATACCAACTCTAACCAAGGCAACTTTCTACATCAAAGGATGGGGATGCAAATTCACATCCGACAGTGTTTTGGAGGTTATAGGTAAACAAAACAAAGAACTGGCGGTAGAGAAATGGGAGGTGTTCCACAGAGAGGAGGACCAAAATGGAACTCTTTTTGTGGTGGGCATCGACCAAGCATCTATTTCCAGCCTTTCCAAATCTGAAGGGAAGGTGTTTTTTGTTTCAAAAGCTGTCTATTTGAAAATAGGCAAGTCCTGTATCGGCAGCCAGGGGAAAACAACCCCCATCAGCGATAGGACAAACACGGCACAGGCTACATCTAGCCAAAATCAGGCGGGTGTCTCGGAGGTCCAGACGGCCAAGGAGGAGTTGGAGCAAAACATCACCAACTCCCAAGAGGACCGCCTATTAGAAGGATGATGTGGGAGGTCATCCAAATTAACCTCCACCGGAGCGAGACGGCAACTCACGCTTTGATGGAGAAAATTAACAAAGGTAAGATACATGTGTCATTAATACAAGAACCCTGGACGACAAAAAACAGGGTTAATGGATTAAACCATGTAAACTACCAATTATTTTATGCTAAAACAGGGAATCGTCCGAGGACCTGTATTCTTAGTCACAAAAATTTATGCTTTTTTTATCCACAGAGTTGTCAACAGCAGACGCAACAGTACTGAAACAGGGAAATGGGAACATATGCCTAGCATCAGTATACTTGCCGTATGATGCACCGACACTACCACCAACGTCGGAATTACAACACTTGGTAGAAGATTGCAGAATAAAAGGTAGGAAAGTACTAATCGGATGCGATAGTAATTCCCATCATATTGCATGGGGTAGTACTAACATTAATAAAAGAGGACAGGCTCTTTTAGAATTTCTGAATACTAACGATCTATTAACTGTTAATACTGGTAATACGCCTACCTTTATTAATAGAATTAGAGCGGAGGTATTAGATTTAACCACATGTTCTGAAAACGTAATCGATGAAATTACTGAATGGAGGGTTCTGAACGAGCACTCATTCTCAGATCATCGTTATATTATGTTAAAAATTGCAAGGAAACCGGCGGGACCTATAACCTTTCGAAACAGGGCTAGAACCGATTGGGCAAAATTCGAAAGGTCACTTGATACTCATTTAGGGCAGGTTTCTTTCAATCGCCTAGAAAGAGAGGACATAGACAGTAAAGTCAAAGTCATTACGGACGCTTTAGTTGAGTCGTTTGAAGAGAGTTGCCCACTTCGGGAAAGAAAATCCCCATACGAGAAACCCTGGATGACAGGGGAGATTCGGGCAATGGGGAGGGAAGTCCGCCGACTCTATAATAGAGCGAAACGTAAAAGATTACCAGTATATTGGGAGGATTATCGTGATAAACTCCGAAATTACAACAAGAGAATAAGAACAGCTAAACGTACATCCTGCAGGCTTTTCTGTGAACAGGTGGACAGTGTAAGCGATGTTTCTAAAATTAAAAAATGTTTGTCAAAAGCCCACATCCAGGCTGAATTATTAGTGGATGAAACGGGCAAGACAATTGAAAATGTGGAGGAAACCATTAAACTCCTCATGGATACCCATTTTCCATGCAGCCCGGCCGAACTTTCGGCTATGCTGGACGATGAGAGAAGTGGTGAACATGAGGTGCCTATTATCAGCGATAGGATGGTTATGGAAGCGATAAAAAGCTTTTCTCCGTTTAAGGCTGCGGGTCCGGATGGTATCTTTCCGGCGCTCCTGCAGAAATGGATGAATTTAGTTTCGACACATCTTGCAGGAATTTATAATGCATGCCTAACACACGCATATATTCCAGTAGGCTGGCAGGAAGCGAGGGTAGTGTTTATCCCCAAACCTGGCAAGCCAAATTATTCTTCACCAAAGGCTTATAGACCAATAAGCCTAACTTCCTTCTTGCTGAAAACCATGGTGAGGATAATCGACGACATGGTTAAAGGCAGGATCGCAGGCCATATGCTGAGGTTCATGCAACACGCATACGTCAAAGGTAGATCAGTGGACACTGCATTGCATAATGTGGTGTACTTTATAGAAAGGTCTCTTAATGAAAAAATGTACACTCTCGCGGTTTGCATTGACATTGAGGGGGCTTTCAACAACGTGCATACTGACACACTTATCCATTCTCTGGACCAGTTTAATGTGAACCGGGCGATACGCGACTGGATTGGCAGTATGCTAAGGAACAGATGGATTAATTGTGAGGCGCACAATATAAGTATAAGAAAAAGGGTGCAATGTGGAACTCCACAAGGGGGATTTTGTCACCCCTTCTATGGACCACAACAATATATACCCTTATTAGGACTCTGACCGATGAGGGATTCGAGACAGTCTGCTATGCAGATGACGTCATGATACTTCTGAAGGGAAGGGATCCAAATCATTTGTGCAGGAAGGCCGAGGAGGCATTAACCCTGGCACACAACTGGGCTCAAGCAAGAGGGTTGAACGTTAACCCAGAAAAAACTGAAATTGGCCTATTACAAGAAAGACGAAGATAGCTCCATATGATGAGCCGCGCTTTCTTGAAAGGACAATAAATATTTCCGACAGGGTGAAGTATCTAGGAGTCATTCTCGATCGGAAATTAAAATGGAAAGACCACATAAACGAAAGAGTCAAAAAGGCTCATATATGTTGGTCAATCTGTAAACGGGCCATAGGCACAAGATGGGGGCTGAATCCAGAGATGACACACTGGTTTATAGTAGCGTCATCAAGCCGATTATGACCTATGCTTCTGTAGTGTGGTGGACGTCGATGGAATATAAATGCAACATCAAAGCAATATAGAAAGTTCAGAGAACCTGCTGTCTTGGTATAAGTGGGGCCTTCCGAACGACATCAACAGGGGCGATGGAAACAATATTATCTATCCAGCCAATCGAAATTCGTATAAAATACGAAGCGGCTCTTGCAGCAAACCGACTAAAGGTGATGGGTGAGTGGATCGATCAGGAACACGAAGCGCATCATCAACGAATCTTTACGGCCATAGAAGAGTCCATACAGGAAAATGTCGCAAATGAGCGCATACCGGAGACTAGACTAGATGCCAACTGCGGAACATTGATTCCCGACATCCATTCCTGGTTGACCGACCCTTGGAACCAGATCTCAATGGGGCTTCATTGTTACACGGATGGATCAAGGTCGAGAGGGAAAACGGGACTTGGTGTTTATATAGAAAACACCACAGAACTGTTTTTCCGCCTGCCGGACTATTGCACAGTTTTGCAGGCGGAAGTTCGGGCGATAACGGAGTGTATCAGGGAACTCAACGTAATGGGGAGGTCAGGACTTGTGAATATATTCACAGATAGTCAGATGGCCATTAGAGCAATCTCAAAGGAACGCACTAAATCACGTACAGTTTGGGATTGCAAAAACGCTGTTAACAGTTACTCGACACATGGTGAAGTGCGCATCATATAGGTGCCAGGGAACGCGGGGATAACTGGAAATGAGAAGGCAAACTCACTTGCTTCTAGGGCAATAGAGTTAAGTAATATAAGCTTGGAATGCGCGAAACCTTTCGATGCAGTTAAATCCGAGCTAAAGACTTGGGCACATAGGGCCCATTCAACTCTCTGGAATAACGCAACCATGGGAATCAATACAAAAATTCTATGGGGAGATCCAGACGAGAGAAGAACGAAGGAGCTGCTAAAACTTAGTAAGCTCGTACTAAGTAGAATAATGGGAGTTGTCACAGGGCACTCTCAACTACTGGCACATCTTAAACGCGTCGGAATAGCGGGAGGAGATGAATGTAGAGCATGTGGGGAGGAGAGCGAAACATTGGAACACTATTTGTGCCAATGCCCCGCCTTCTCACAAATAAGATCCCGATATCTTGGGGGTGACATCTTACCGGACAGGGAATATGCTGGAGGAAATTAAGGAACTTTGTGAGTGACACGGAGTTTCTCTAGACCTTTAGGTCAATATGTTATGGTTAAATTCCAAGGAGCGTACAACAAGCCTTCACTGGCTTAGGTGTATGTCGTATGACATGGGCTGACATACCCCTCCAATCAACCTAACCTAACCTAACCTAACCTAAAGCACTTAAATTCATTGCTGACATACTGCCCACCATATTTGTTCTAATTGTTTTGTGTAAGCCAAGTTTGGAAAAAAAATTCATAGGCTTATTAATAATTTCAGAAGAAATTAGTTTCAAAAAAACGACTTCTTGGTATCAGGAATAATAATCGATTAGCAGTAAAACATACTCGCCATTTGGAAGGGGACCAAGTAGATCAGTAGCGAACATCTGCCAAGTCCCAAGGATTTAACGGTTGCGAAACCAGAACACAACCACGACAAGCTTTTACAAAATTCTCTGCTTCCTTCCGAAGCATAAATAAAAGGTGCTCCTCGTCGACCAGTAAGTCGCCAAAACCGGGCGTCTCCCTTCTTAAAGGAGTCTCTATGAAGAATCCTTCTAGTAAGGGGGTCAAAGGTAAAGCACTTACTGAGAAGGCGGGCACGTCGGCGAAATCTTCGCGGAAGCAGAGAACGCCAAAAGGCGGAATCTCTACACGCGTAAGAGAAAGCTAGACGTAACTAGAGAAAAAGAGCCGCCATCTTACGCTAAAGTAGCCAGGAGGCTATATAGGGACAATCTCCGCTACGCGGTCATTGAGACCTCACGTCCGACTGGCAAAATACCAGAAAATCAACAGCAAGTGGTTGAGGATCTAGTAAATAACGCGATATTGGAATACGTTATGGCAACCGATAACGGATCTCCAATAAAAATAAACAGCTGCGAGTTTCAAAGGGGCGTGCTGTTGCTAAGATTAGCATCGCAGACCTGCGCAGCTACCCTAAAGGAGTTGGTAGAAGGAATCCCTCCGCCATGGGAAGGCTGTAAGCTGGAACTGGTGGAAGGGAGAAATATACCAACTCTAACCAAGGCAACTTTCTACATCAAAGGATGGGGATGCAAATTCACATCCGACAGTGTTTTGGAGGTTATAGGTAAACAAAACAAAGAACTGGCGGTAGAGAAATGGGAGGTGTTCCACAGAGAGGAGGACCAAAATGGAACTCTTTTTGTGGTGGGCATCGACCAAGCATCTATTTCCAGCCTTTCCAAATCTGAAGGGAAGGTGTTTTTTGTTTCAAAAGCTGTCTATTTGAAAATAGGCAAGTCCTGTATCGGCAGCCAGGGGAAAACAACCCCCATCAGCGATAGGACAAACACGGCACAGGCTACATCTAGCCAAAATCAGGCGGGTGTCTCGGAGGTCCAGACGGCCAAGGAGGAGTTGGAGCAAAACATCACCAACTCCCAAGAGGACCGCCTATTAGAAGGATGATGTGGGAGGTCATCCAAATTAACCTCCACCGGAGCGAGACGGCAACTCACGCTTTGATGGAGAAAATTAACAAAGGTAAGATACATGTGGCATTAATACAAGAACCCTGGACGACAAAAAACAGGGTTAATGGATTAAACCATGTAAACTACCAATTATTTTATGCTAAAACAGGGAATCGTCCGAGGACCTGTATTCTTAGTCACAAAAATTTATGCTTTTTTTATCCACAGAGTTGTCAACAGCAGACGCAACAGTACTGAAACAGGGAAATGGGAACATATGCCTAGCATCAGTATACTTGCCGTATGATGCACCGACACTACCACCAACGTCGGAATTACAACACTTGGTAGAAGATTGCAGAATAAAAGGTAGGAAAGTACTAATCGGATGCGATAGTAATTCCCATCATATTGCATGGGGTAGTACTAACATTAATAAAAGAGGACAGGCTCTTTTAGAATTTCTGAATACTAACGATCTATTAACTGTTAATACTGGTAATACGCCTACCTTTATTAATAGAATTAGAGCGGAGGTATTAGATTTAACCACATGTTCTGAAAACGTAATCGATGAAATTACTGAATGGAGGGTTCTGAACGAGCACTCATTCTCAGATCATCGTTATATTATGTTAAAAATTGCAAGGAAACCGGCGGGACCTATAACCTTTCGAAACAGGGCTAGAACCGATTGGGCAAAATTCGAAAGGTCACTTGATACTCATTTAGGGCAGGTTTCTTTCAATCGCCTAGAAAGAGAGGACATAGACAGTAAAGTCAAAGTCATTACGGACGCTTTAGTTGAGTCGTTTGAAGAGAGTTGCCCACTTCGGGAAAGAAAATCCCCATACGAGAAACCCTGGATGACAGGGGAGATTCGGGCAATGGGGAGGGAAGTCCGCCGACTCTATAATAGAGCGAAACGTAAAAGATTACCAGTATATTGGGAGGATTATCGTGATAAACTCCGAAATTACAACAAGAGAATAAGAACAGCTAAACGTACATCCTGCAGGCTTTTCTGTGAACAGGTGGACAGTGTAAGCGATGTTTCTAAAATTAAAAAATGTTTGTCAAAAGCCCACATCCAGGCTGAATTATTAGTGGATGAAACGGGCAAGACAATTGAAAATGTGGAGGAAACCATTAAACTCCTCATGGATACCCATTTTCCATGCAGCCCGGCCGAACTTTCGGCTATGCTGGACGATGAGAGAAGTGGTGAACATGAGGTGCCTATTATCAGCGATAGGATGGTTATGGAAGCGATAAAAAGCTTTTCTCCGTTTAAGGCTGCGGGTCCGGATGGTATCTTTCCGGCGCTCCTGCAGAAATGGATGAATTTAGTTTCGACACATCTTGCAGGAATTTATAATGCATGCCTAACACACGCATATATTCCAGTAGGCTGGCAGGAAGCGAGGGTAGTGTTTATCCCCAAACCTGGCAAGCCAAATTATTCTTCACCAAAGGCTTATAGACCAATAAGCCTAACTTCCTTCTTGCTGAAAACCATGGTGAGGATAATCGACGACATGGTTAAAGGCAGGATCGCAGGCCATATGCTGAGGTTCATGCAACACGCATACGTCAAAGGTAGATCAGTGGACACTGCATTGCATAATGTGGTGTACTTTATAGAAAGGTCTCTTAATGAAAAAATGTACACTCTCGCGGTTTGCATTGACATTGAGGGGGCTTTCAACAACGTGCATACTGACACACTTATCCATTCTCTGGACCAGTTTAATGTGAACCGGGCGATACGCGACTGGATTGGCAGTATGCTAAGGAACAGATGGATTAATTGTGAGGCGCACAATATAAGTATAAGAAAAAGGGTGCAATGTGGAACTCCACAAGGGGGATTTTGTCACCCCTTCTATGGACCACAACAATATATACCCTTATTAGGACTCTGACCGATGAGGGATTCGAGACAGTCTGCTATGCAGATGACGTCATGATACTTCTGAAGGGAAGGGATCCAAATCATTTGTGCAGGAAGGCCGAGGAGGCATTAACCCTGGCACACAACTGGGCTCAAGCAAGAGGGTTGAACGTTAACCCAGAAAAAACTGAAATTGGCCTATTACAAGAAAGACGAAGATAGCTCCATATGATGAGCCGCGCTTTCTTGAAAGGACAATAAATATTTCCGACAGGGTGAAGTATCTAGGAGTCATTCTCGATCGGAAATTAAAATGGAAAGACCACATAAACGAAAGAGTCAAAAAGGCTCATATATGTTGGTCAATCTGTAAACGGGCCATAGGCACAAGATGGGGGCTGAATCCAGAGATGACACACTGGTTTATAGTAGCGTCATCAAGCCGATTATGACCTATGCTTCTGTAGTGTGGTGGACGTCGATGGAATATAAATGCAACATCAAAGCAATATAGAAAGTTCAGAGAACCTGCTGTCTTGGTATAAGTGGGGCCTTCCGAACGACATCAACAGGGGCGATGGAAACAATATTATCTATCCAGCCAATCGAAATTCGTATAAAATACGAAGCGGCTCTTGCAGCAAACCGACTAAAGGTGATGGGTGAGTGGATCGATCAGGAACACGAAGCGCATCATCAACGAATCTTTACGGCCATAGAAGAGTCCATACAGGAAAATGTCGCAAATGAGCGCATACCGGAGACTAGACTAGATGCCAACTGCGGAACATTGATCCCCGACATCCATTCCTGGTTGACCGACCCTTGGAACCAGATCTCAATGGGGCTTCATTGTTACACGGATGGATCAAGGTCGAGAGGGAAAACGGGACTTGGTGTTTATATAGAAAACACCACAGAACTGTTTTTCCGCCTGCCGGACTATTGCACAGTTTTGCAGGCGGAAGTTCGGGCGATAACGGAGTGTATCAGGGAACTCAACGTAATGGGGAGGTCAGGACTTGTGAATATATTCACAGATAGTCAGATGGCCATTAGAGCAATCTCAAAGGAACGCACTAAATCACGTACAGTTTGGGATTGCAAAAACGCTGTTAACAGTTACTCGACACATGGTGAAGTGCGCATCATATAGGTGCCAGGGAACGCGGGGATAACTGGAAATGAGAAGGCAAACTCACTTGCTTCTAGGGCAATAGAGTTAAGTAATATAAGCTTGGAATGCGCGAAACCTTTCGATGCAGTTAAATCCGAGCTAAAGAGTTGGGCACATAGGGCCCATTCAACTCTCTGGAATAACGCAACCATGGGAATCAATACAAAAATTCTATGGGGAGATCCAGACGAGAGAAGAACGAAGGAGCTGCTAAAACTTAGTAAGCTCGTACTAAGTAGAATAATGGGAGTTGTCACAGGGCACTCTCAACTACTGGCACATCTTAAACGCGTCGGAATAGCGGGAGGAGATGAATGTAGAGCATGTGGGGAGGAGAGCGAAACATTGGAACACTATTTGTGCCAATGCCCCGCCTTCTCACAAATAAGATCCCGATATCTTGGGGGTGACATCTTACCGGACAGGGAATATGCTGGAGGAAATTAAGGAACTTTGTGAGTGACACGGAGTTTCTCTAGACCTTTAGGTCAATATGTTATGGTTAAATTCCAAGGAGCGTACAACAAGCCTTCACTGGCTTAGGTGTATGTCGTATGACATGGGCTGACATACCCCTCCAATCAACCTAACCTAACCTAACCTAACCTAAAGCACTTAAATTCATTGCTGACATACTGCCCACCATATTTGTTCTAATTGTTTTGTGTAAGCCAAGTTTGGAAAAAAAATTCATAGGCTTATTAATAATTTCAGAAGAAATTAGTTTCAAAAAAACGACTTCTTGGTATCAGGAATAATAATCGATTAGCAGTAAAACATACTCGCCATTTGGAAGGGGACCAAGTAGATCAGTAGCGAACATCTGCCAAGTCCCAAGGATTTAACGGTTGCGAAACCAGAACACAACCACGACAAGCTTTTACAAAATTCTCTGCTTCCTTCAATTAATGGCCAAAACACTTTAGAACGAAGACGACGCTTTATTGTCGACTCACCAGGGTGTTCTTCATGTGAAAACTGCAATACTTTAGTTCTTAAAGATTTTTGTATTCCAATTCAATCGCCACGTAGCAAAATTGGTCCAATGCCTGACAACTCCAAACGGAAAACAAATTAAGGATTGTATATATCCATTGTATATATCCATAACTTTTTTGCTTTGACTGCTTATAAGAGAAATAAAGTTGCTGGAACTGGGATCTCTAGCACATGGAAAGTTTACTTCTCGCAGTCCATATCAAAAGACTTCTCGTCAGATATTTTGCAAAGTCTGGATAATGAGTCTGCTATGTTTTCTTTTCCGGGACGATAAATTACTTTAAACTTTAAAGCCTGCATGTATGTAACCACCTCTCAATTCTGGACAAAGGTCTTGATTTTGGTTTGAAAATGGTTTCCAGAGTTTTATGATCAGTTACCAGCTCAAAATATAACCCCGCTAGATAATAATAAAATTTTTCAACCGACCAAACCAAGGCCAAGATCTCCTTTGAGAATATCTTTAAAAGATAAACTCTTACTTGCAAAAAAAGTCACTTTGGGTTCACTATCATCGTTGAATTGGAACAATAATGCTACAGATCTTGCATAAGCGACAACTCGGTTTCTCGAAATAAGAGATTTGATATTTTAGAAACCAACGCCTATAATTTGTAAGTAGTTTCCTTAGGGAATGGGTCACATCTGCTAAGTCAAACAAAAAATTTTCCAATATACGTTACTAATCCTAAAAAAAACTAGTTGTATATAAGGACGATAACAATATTGCTACTAATTTTGCAGAAAACATTACTTTTGGAACAGTAAATATAACAGAAAAGGAGTTCGTTCGTATTTATAAAATCAAAGCAATAAATTTTTATTTAGAAGGAGCGTATATTTACTCTTAGGATTTGAATTGTGCGAATTGGAATGTACGCCATTGCAACATCTACATTTGTACTAGGAAACAAATTTGTGAAATTGAAAATTTAATTTTGGCGGATGTGCGGATTTAGCACACCGAAACATTCACATTAAATCTTTGTCACACAAAAATAATATCGTCCTTCAAGCCCTAGAGAATGGGGTAATTGCCAGTTTCAAATGTTAATATATAAAAAGTACATATCAATTAATTTTAAATGAACAAGGTCTTTAAACGCCAAGCGTACAAAAAATTAACCTATTTTGGACTTTGTTTTAAAAAATGTGTTTTGTTGAAAATATGAAAACCTTTTTTCAATATCAAGATTTCCATCAAATCATTATAATAGTTCCCATTTTTCTCCACTGCTGGTGATTTTTAAGTAACCATGTCATGTCTGAAGTACTGAGATTTCGAAAATTTTTATATCGGCTGAGAATAACTTAGAAGTACAGTTATTATGTTTTCATTTTACACGATATCATTTCATGTGAAGATAATTTTGACAGAGCTCAGAACACGTTCAGACTAACGAAAAATTCATTGTTTTCGAGGTTACATGAACTGAAAATATTATTAAAATACGGTACAACATATGTAAAAGTGATCTTTAGCACAAGAAAAGCAGAAAATAATTTTGTAAACAGCTAACACCTTGTAAATACTGAATACTGATTTCGTAGCATGACTTTACGAATATTAAGTGTCACCAAAACATTCACACTATCTACGACCACTTGACAATTTGTCATGTCGCTGACCGCTGTTGTTACGTAAGTATGTACATAAATAAAATATTCAAGGCTATGCAGATAACTGGGCTGTAGCAATTGCATGTGACTGTAATGGTTTAGAAATGCACCGCACCTGTTCGTGCGTGGCTCATTTTATTTTCCACGTTGGGATACTAATAATAAATATAAATAAATTTATGTATTAACCTATAGAAACAATATGTAATAGCATATGCCAAATAATCAAAATTTTATTATAAACGAAGGAAATATTCTCCCAAAAATTTATCAGAACTAATTTCTTCCAACACCTACTTGTGCTCAGCAAATAAATAAAGCTATATACTTTTTCTCTCATTTGTGAACGTTTATATTGTATTCAAGGACACTTTTTATACCATTATGGATTCTCCATAACGCCTATACTTTTTTAAGAGAAGTAATATTAGGGCAATTAATGCTTACTTAAAGTGTTACTTCTTTGGGTAAGGGATATAGTGTAGAGCGGACAAATATTCACCACCGTCCCGATCTCCCCTTCCAGAGGCACACATGGGCTGAGGATCACATGTGCCCCCGATAAGGACGACATGGCTGCAAAACCATGTACACAAACCTTGCTTAAGTGCTCGAGCTATCTAACCTCCTACCACCACAATGGCGCAACAGTAAGAAGTCCCCCTATCAAATGGACCACTTACCAACCGCAACCGTCAGAGCAGCCCTGTCGAATAGTAACATCACATAAGAGTTATATGGCCTGAAAAGAGCATTTACAACTAGCACTATAGCACCATATTGCAGACACACTCATCCGACCCATAACTCTTCCCGCGTATCTATGGGTTTTTACCACAGCACCGAAGGGGCCTCACCAATAACCAGTCTAGGACAAGTCCTAGGGACTACTGGTTCCCGTGGTGCAAAATAGGATCTCTGGTTGGCCGATTGTAGGTCCCGTGCAAACCTGAGATATCGGTAGCACCTCTACCCAGACAAGCATAGGTCCGGAAACCAGATAACCCTATGCCCCTGGAAGCAAAACACCAAGCCACAAAGACATGATGTATAATCCGTGCCCACCCCCGGGGGTATAGAGCGGACCGGTAATGAAATTAGAAGATATATCTTAATTATTTTTATAACACTACTATTGCGGTTTTTTAATTTTGTAATGAAGTTGCAGCGACGCAGGTGTTAAGTAGACCCATTAAATTCTTTAAACGGTATATGTAGCCAATTTATTAATTCATTCACTTCGCCGACGTTTCTGCTAACATTATGTACATAAGCATAAAAAAATGCATTAGCGTAGAAGACTACCAATCGCTCCCGGTACTCTTCAGTGACCAGTTTTATGCCTTTATCACCTAAGCAGTCCAACATAATGCCACACTAATTAATGTACATCAATAAAATTCATGGTGTTGATGACTTGTCCTGAACAGGAATCGAACTTCATGTTCAAGTCATAAATTGCTTTGTAGTCAACGCGCTAACTAATACTTCAGTTAACAGCACCTTCAAAACAAAATGTGAGAGACGTACTTTAAGTATTTCGTAATACATATATATGTATATGCATCTGTCAACCGACCGCTACTGTCCGAACAGGGAGAGGGCTTTGGACTTAAAGATGATTATGGTGCTAAAATCTTTAAATATGCAGGAATCACTAGCAGTAACAAGTTCTAGTTTTTGGATGAAGATAGAATTGAGGAGTGTTTCTCCGAATTACGTACTAGGACACACACTTATATAATTAAAATTATTCTTTTGAAAAGTAACAGGCCGCAATAGCAACAGTTTGAGAAAAAACGGAAGAAGGAATATGGCAAAAAGAAAAAAGCATAAAGAAAAGAATATTAAAGATATATATATATATATATATATATATATATATATATATATATATATATATGTGTGTGTATATATATATATATATATATATATATATATATATATATATATATATATATGTATATATATATATATACATATGTATATATATATATATAAATATGTATAAATATATATATATACATATGTATATGTACATATATACATACATACATATACATACATATACATACATACATACATATATATATATATATATATATATATATATATATATATATATATATATATATATATACAGTGTATCACTTTAATAAGTATGCACTTTATGTTTTACAACATTACCTCTTTTTTTATCATATTTTTATGAAGTCCTTTTTTCTTTGTGCATACTATGTATATCTTTCCTATATGTAAATTACAAAAACAAAAAAATTTTACCTGCTATTCGCGATCCCAATACTTTTTTTCAAAATTTATTCTAACATACTGAATTTTACCTCACAAAAGTAAGTATGCAGTAAGAGAATATTCAGTTTTTATTTAAAATTAAAAAAGAAAGGTTCTGTTTTTTATAACTAAAAATTTTTTTCACAAGTGCAATAAATTCATAAAACAAATATAATTCCTTAAAAGAAATTTTTATAACCATGGCACCTAGAGGAAAGGAGTTATCCAAGGATATGAAGGATCTTATAATAAAACTTTTTAAAGAACATAATTCACAAAGAAAAATTGCCAGTATGGTGAATAAGAGTAATGCCACGGTACAAAAAATTATAGAAAAATACAAATCCGAAGGTTCAACAGAAAATAAGCCTCGTCCTGGTCGACCCAAAATATTTTCTAGCCAAGAAGAACGAATTATTGTCCGCAAAATTAAGGTTAACCCAAGGATAAGTGCTACGAAGCTGCAATCAGATATTGAAAGGGAGATCGGAAAATCTTGTAATCCAGAAACAATCCGTCGGGTGTTACATAAAGCTGGTTACCAAGGCCGAAGTATAAGAAAAAAGCCATTCATTAACCAGGTAAACCGACAGAAGAGAATAAACTTCGCTAAAGAGCACATAAACCAGCCAAAATCTTTTTGGAACACCGTCATATTTTCGGACGAAACTAAAATAAACATTCCGTGTTCTGATGGACGTGATAAAGTGTGGCGCAAAGTGAATTCCGAGTTCGAACCAAAAAATATGATGGGTACTGTGAAACATGGTGGTGGTTCGGTATTACTTTGGGGGTGCATAGCAGCATCAGGCGTCGAAAAGCTTGTCGTCATCGATGGAACTATGGATAAATATGCGTACTTAAACATACGAAAAAATAATTTGAAAGAAAGCGCTACGCAATTAAGGTTAAGTGAATCTTTTATATTTCAACAGGACAATGCCCCGAAACATACTGCTCTCATCGTCAAAGAATGGCTCTTGTACCACACCAAACAGCTAAGAACGCCACCCCAATCACCCGATCTGAACCTAATAGAACACCTTTGGGATCATCTCGGCCGCCAAATACGAAAACGGGATGTGAAGGGAAGAACTGATTTAAAAAACATTATAATGGAGGAATGGTCAAAAATTCCCAGCTCTGTGACGCAGAATTTGGTTGATTCAATGCATTCACGACTCGAAGCAGTTTTAAAAACCAAAGGATACCCTACGAAATATTGAGTTGATGTCCCCAATAATTTTTTTTTTTTAAATCAAAATATTTTGCATATTGCATACTTACTTTTGTGATATTAATTTTCTTAATTTTATTTTTTATCCTTTAAAAATTAAATAAATAAAAGAATAATGTTAATTTTGATTATTAATATTTAAGGTTACCTTTAACCCTATAAAACCGAAATAAATTTTTTTTGTTTCAGCTAATTCACAGAATTTTATTTCATGAATTGTGTGGATAGAAAGGTTGCATACTTATTTTAGTGATACACTGTATATATATATATATATGTGTGTGTGTGTGTGTGTGTGTGTGTGTGTGTGTGTGTGTGTGTGTGTGTGTGTGTGTGTGTGTGTGTGTGTGTGTGTATGTATGTATGTGTATGTGTATGTGTGTGTGTGTGTGTGTGTGTGTGTGTGTGTGTGTGTGTGTGTGTGTGTGTGTGTGTGTGTGTGTGTGTGTGTTGTGGATTAAACCAAGATTCAGATATTCCAAGAGTGCATGAGGGTGCTATTGGCTGAAGTAGTTAGAGCGTCGATTACAAAGCTATTTATGACTGACAACATGGGTTCGTATCCTGTTCAAGACAAGTCATTAAAAAAAATTAACATCATGAGTTTTTCTGGATTTACTTAGTGTGACGTTGTGTTAATTGTTGTTGGACTGTTTAAGTGATGAAGGCATAACACTGGTCACTTAATAGTAACAGCAATTGAATACTACTCTCTAGCGCTAATGTTTACTGTATCAAGCGCCCTCCTTCGTCGGTATTTGTTAGCAAGAGCCGTCGGAGTAAAACAAAATTAATAAAATGGCTATACACAATAACAGCTTAAGAGACTAAATGCGTCCGTCTACTTTAAAATCAGAGACGCTGCAACTCTGCTATAAAAAATATTATAATAATAATAATAAACAACGCAGAATACCTGAGTTGTAACACAGATATTAAAAGCTCTCTCTCTATCTCCCTCTCTCTCTGTCTTCTAATTTCACCACCTATCCTCTCTACCCTATCCCTTTCAAATAAGAAGTAACACCTTAATTTAAGAAGTAGTCATTAATTGCCTGAGTGTAACTTCTCTTTATAAAAAAAAAATACTTTTGAATTATACAAGCTAAGTTTTCATCGCTGCACAGTGGCTGAAAATCGTTTTTCATTGGCCAAAATTCTGTAACTTTTGAACCGATCAAAATATTGAAGTAATTTTTTTTAATGGATAGATATTTAGTTCAGCTTGACTCAGTTTTAATTACATTAAAATTTATTGAGTATTTCTTAAGGACTTCTAGGTCAAAGTAGAACTTTTGATTTTTTTTTTAACTTTTGGAGTGAAATATGGGTTTATTTTTTTATTTGCATATTAAAAAATTTTTAAATTTGGAACTTAATAATAATTGTAATTATTTTTTGTGATAATGGAATTTTTTTAATGTTACACTGAAAAAAAATTTTACACTCAAAAAAATGTTTACACTCAAAAAAAAAATAGTAAAAATAACTGGAGATTTTGCTGGTAACAGAAAAATTTTTAATTTTTTGCTGTCAAAGTAGGTTCTATTTATTATTATTTGTTACTAATACTATGTTTTTCGTACTTAAATAGCAATGAAATGCAATTATAATTATTATTCATTTGACATAAATATTGATTGCAAATATTCTATATTTTGCTCTGTACTATTTCTGTTCTTTAGTAGTTTTTTGGCTTCTTCACCTAAATCCCGATGTTCCACTTTCCATTTATTTCGAATATTGGAGATGAACGGATCTGACGTTGCCAATAATATATTCAATAGTGGAATTTCGTGAAATTTTTCTAGTATTGTGCTCTCTATAAAATCTGTAATCCTTGTTCCTTTTTTCCTGAGCCTCCTCTGATAGATCTCCAAGTGGCACCAAATGATATTTAATGATATCTTCTCCATGATAAAGGATTTTGTGAACTGTTGCAGACATATTTCTCCATGGCTAGTTGGTTGTATATATTTTTGCAGTTTCCTTAGCATAATCTCCAAATTGTTTAGAGGCAATTTCTTCATTGCACGCAAGTACTTCTAGGATTATTTTTAATCTGAAAATAAGGTTTAAATCCACTCCTGTTATTTCAGATGCTGTTTCTGGATCTGAAAAGAATCTTCGTGCGGTATTGCCATCATTTGTATTGACTGACCCTTGTTTTGGCTGATCTATAATCAATCCAATTTTGCGATATTCATCTTGAACATGTTTCTTTTTTGAACTTCTTAACTCTTTGTTGGTTTCATTGTTTCTTATGGATCCTGAAGACCCGAAATCCAAATCATAACTGATTTTTAGTATATGTTCCATAAGTCGTATTCTTGCATGTAGTGGTGATAATCCAAATTCATATGCATCGGTATTATCTAATGATTTTGTCGGAACTTGGTTTAATTGGGTTGATGCTGCTTGGCATATAATGCAGCTGGATGCAGCCTTCGTGTTAGTCAAAGCCTGACCTACTTTTCCATCTATCATTGTAAGGACTAATTGGTAGCTTACTTCAATTTGCTGCCCATCTAACTGTAATTGTAATGGCTGTAGTGTTGCAATTTGGGCCTTGATATCACTAATTTCTTTGTTAATGGCATCACGAGTTTCTTTTTTGAATTAAAATTTGATTGGCCTGCAGTATTTCGTAGAAGATGGTGTCTCATTTTTCCAAATATCCATTGTTTGCTTTGTACTAATCGAAGGCTCTGAATCTTCCAAAATCTTTTTCAATCGCAATGGTACAATTAATACCATGAACATATCCGAGTCCGAAATATTTTCACATACAACTTGTTTGTACTGGTTTTGTCCCGAAGAACCATCACATCCCCATTTGCAAAAAAGAATTAGCTTTGTGTTTCCATATTTCTTTAACGCATTTCCTGGTATTGATTGTAGCAAGCGTTCGGCTGTGTGAGTAGAGTAGAGATTGTAGTTGTACCTCTGCCGAAATTGGTGTGATTGTAATAGTATCCTTTGATGGCAAACAGTCCATTTTAGCAGCAGTTATGTGATGATATGCTGGATAGATATTTGAGCCCTTTTCAATCGCACGCAATCTGGGCTTAATATATTGCTGTTTTGTTAATTTCAAATCCGGAAATAAGGCTAATGCCTGCTCATTTGTGTACTGTATTGCATCGCTCGGAGTTGGTATACTTTTAAGAATTCGTTTTGTTCTCACTGGACTAGCTTTAATAACTTTTTCAATGATATCCACTTTTGTTAACTGGTTCTGTGATCGTAATTGATGTAGGAAAGATTCTTTTATATTTGTACAACCAACAGCATCGTTAACATTTAGCCTCTTAGATCTGTCGCTGCAGTTTTCCAATGATTTGCGTGGTCTTCCAACCTTATCTTGCTTTGCTGTTTCTGCAGCGACAGTAAGTTGGCCTTCTAACCACTTTTCACTTTTTATATAAAACTTTTGTTTACTGTAGCTAACTTCTTTGTAGCGTTTTTTTAGTACTTTTACAAAATTAGATAATTGCTCTTGTATTTCGGTGCTACACGAATTTAAGTTTAATTTTATTTTAACGTAACTAAGAACATCTTCCTGGTTTTTATTTCTAAAATACTCTTCGACCAGTTCTTTATAACCGAAGCTCTCCATATTTTTCCGAATATTTTTATTTGAGTCTGTTATGATTTATCACTTGCAAATATGCGTAGGTACACGTAAAGGATTAACTTATTATTGAGTAATGCCTTATCGAATCCGTAGTTTTATACATTTCTAGTACATGTTATTCACACATTGATCTTCAATTTCATAGCAGGTGGTACTTAAATTGAACAAAACTGCACTTGTTATCCAGACATTAATATCAGGTAAAACTAATTAGTATCTCGTCAATAGGGGGTTCTTTTTATTATAATTTTTTTTTTTTTTTTTTATTCAAGAGAACACTGAAGATGGCACAAAGCCGAAACCGGTCTGTTTACAAACCAAATTTGACGTGGGATGACGGAAAATCGTCCCAAAGTCAAACAAACCCCGTCGGAAGGAAAACAAAAAAATCGTTCTTTTTATCTTTAGTGGTTTAATGCCGCGATTATTATTATAAAATTGTTTATGACTTTGGCTGACCCTAACAGTTATATTAGAAAGAAATCATATGTTTACTGTAGAACCTATTGTGATATTTTTATTACTGATTTTTTGCTGATCAAAACAAAGCCATAAAACCCTTTCGCAGGTATTATATTTAATTATTTTAGTTTTACGTAGTCTAAAGTAAAAAACATAAACCTTTAGGCAAAAAATGGAAAATTTAATACAACATTGTATACGAGTAATTATAGGGCTGTTCAAATTATCGTAATTTGAATTTTTTTAGAGTAATTTCATTAAAATTAAAAGTGTTCTACCCGCGGGTCGTGGCTGGTGCAAAAGTATATATAGGGTTAAAGAAGACACTTTCGCCTTTCTTCGGGTGGTATACGTTTCTTGTTCCCTTTTGTTCCCTAGAAGTTCTATTCCACTAAAGTTTAAATTTCAGAAAAATATAGTAGTTTCATAAATATTTCATAACACCTCTAATATTAAACGCTAAAGCGGTAACCACTTACAACAACTAAAGACTATAATCCTACCAACATTATAAAAAAGACCGCAGGCCATTATCGATGATAGCTTGCGAGTAGTAACCATTTATTTTTGACAAAAAACTGATAAAAAAAACACCTTCTTCTGAAATAACAAATCAGTTGAATTTGACAGCATGCCACGCCCACAATTATCAATAGTTTAACCTAATTTTTTGGCTACCTTAATATGGATATATTAGCTCCAAAATGGCGTAAAAATTTTAAAAATCGGTGACAAAAAAAATTCGACTTTTGGCCAATGAAAAACGATTTTCAGCCACTGTGCGCTGGGGGCAAAGACTCGGGGATTAACATGCCCAATCTTCAATTTCTCAGAAAAAGTAGAAATGCTATATTTAAAAAATAAAATTTTTCAATATCGTTGTTAAAATTAAAACTCAATAAAAATAAATGCCTTTTATTATTTAAATTTCTTTTTGCCTTTTAATTTCTATATCATAATATTGGTCACAGCCCCAGAATCGATGTAAGAATCCTTAAGGAAATCTGTATGTCACGTTTTTAAGACACACTGGATTGTTACCTTGTCGTTGTGAGAATGCTCAATAATGCAAAGCTATGCCGGCAGTAGTGTTGCTAATAGTAAGGCCGGTAAGGTTGAAGAGGAGCACCGATGCCAGGAATAAACCATAACGAAAGTCAACGAAGGCGGATGAACTGACCACTCACTATGTGTCATCGTGCTATGTTAAATGCTATATAGAGCGGATTCCTGTACTTGAAACACGCGGCTCGCTATATAAACGTGAACAAAGGTCAAGACTGATTACCTCCGCACGAATGCATCGTGGATGCTCAGAGTTGATAGCCCAGTCACAAAAATCAATTATCCAAGAAACAAATAATGAACACCAACGCAACCCCCAGGTGACGACCTGTAGCTTTCGGAAACTAGATGGAGAGGCCAGGGGGACATGAAATTAATAAATGGTCATTACTTCATGTATGCCGAAAGGACCAGAAGCGACCAAGTGGCAGTCGGCTTTCTAATTTCTCCAAAATACAGGAGATCCCTGAGAATTAAACATCAATCTCTGATCGCATTAAAGCACACTTTAGATTGATTTTTACATCCTCATTGTAACTTCAATAGCAAGGCGGGTAACATTAACACCAACAACCAACTGTAAAAGAAGTGAATATAAAGCCATTAACAAGTTCGCACACGTAAAATCGCATATGGGCATTTCCAATATTGCGAATGGGACATTCGTACGCATTCAAGTTAAAAAAAAAATACGAAAACATAAAATTTTTTAAGCTCTTTATAAAGGTTTAATTGCATTTCAGTAGCACTATTTTTTAGTGCAAAATGCAAATTGTACAACTCTTACATTCTCAAAATACTTTAAAAAAACATAGCATTGCAAACGGGACAAGAAATGGAAGTCATTTTTGGCAGCATGTGGAATAATTGAAAAATTAGCGAATTTAGTCGTATTTTTTAGGAGCATTTTTTTTTAAATATAATAGAATAATGAAGCTTGCTTTATAAAGTTATTTCTTTCCAATAGCTTTTTTATTTAAAAAAAAAATAAAAATTATAACTATTGCAAACGGGACATTGCAAACGGGACATAATTTCCAAAAATTATTTTTTTAGTGTTCTCTTTTTATTACATATTTAAAATAAATAAAAAATATACATATTTCAAGTAAAAGAAACTAAATATAATAAAATATTAAGATAATTCCGGAATTTTCATTTTTAAAGAAATTGCCGTTTCAGCTACATGTAGTTCAAAATTTTCATCGCAGCAGATCCAATGAAGCTTGCGGATACCGGTTAAATTTGGTACATTATTCCATTTTTCTGTCAAAAACGGAGGCTCTTTAATATAGCTTTCATCCACATATAAAACTTTAATTCCTTTAATGTGTTGCACTGTACATTTATAAAAATCGAATGCGTTGCTTAAACAAATATTTTTGGTTTTGGTCAGCTGCCAAATTTTTCGTTTTATTACGGCTCCAACGCCATCGACTGCACCTTTTCCGTGCGAAGTCGCGAAATAGTTCCATTGAATTGTTTCGCATTCAAATTTAATTTTAAAGTCTGATAGACTGTAAATTATAAATTTATTTTTAAATTGACAACTACTGCCGTCTGAAAATATGAATATTTTTTTAAACTGTCCGTGTTGTTTCTTGATTTGATCAACTATTTGTGTTAAAAAAATATAAACATCAATTTTACTATGTTTCAAGCTATTACTTATAATAGCATAGGATTGAATATTATTAAAAGTCCACGCGACGCAAGTAAAAATTGAAACTTGGTTGTAGCTAAAATGCGCGCTTTGTATTTCGTTTTGGAAGACAATTCTATAATTTTCGGCAAAATCTATTTGTAGTACCAGCTCCCCTTCTTTTAAATTATTTTTTGTAGTATCAAAGTGATTTTGTTGGGCTCTCTTAACAAAAAAATGTTGTTTGAATAATGGGAGCTGCACTTCTATCTCATGAATTAAATCGGAAAACGGAGCAACAGTGTCTGTTAAAGTTATTCTGTCTTCAACTTTCCTCCAATGTTTCCATTTTATATTTTTATCCATTTGTTTAAAATGGGCAAGGGGTACAAAGTCATTTTTTAAATCAGTGATACACTTTTTGCAACGGTTTGACATACAATTTTCATTTCCAATGTTGCAGCAAACAGATTCTAAAAAGTTTTGATGGCCACCAGGAAATGATTTTATTATTTGAGACCAACCATCTAATAAAAAACAAAAATTGGCATGATGAACGCAGACACACATGTTATGTGGCATTTTACTGGATAGCTGAATATGCCTTGGCCGACATCCGTAGAATGTTGTTTTACTAACAGGTTCGCCAGTACATTCTTTTTTATAAATTTCATATGCTTCGGCCACCGTTATTAACATAAAACGCTTAGATATAGCTTCCCCATCTACGATTAATGTGTCCTTTCTGCCAGCAGACTGAATGCTAATATCACTACTGAGAAAAAAATTGTTGACTTCATTTATTGCCGTTTTTGCTTCAACATTTTCAGTAAGAGGTTCATCAAAATTTAATGGCTGAACATATTTTTCAAATAAAGCTTTAACAACCTGCGCTCTTTTATCAGCTGCCTGGGGCAATGCATTTTCTGCCTTCTTCAGAGCTTTTCCAAAACTTTGCTTGGTCTTATAGGGGGCGATGCTAATTATTTCTTCATTTTCTTTATTTTTAATTCTTTCGCGGCTCCTTTGTTTCCTTATACGTTCCTTTTCCCGTATGTTTTTACGCACCTTCTCATTATTTTCAGCCAATTGTCTGAGTTTTGAGCGATATTTTTTCATCCTCTCTGCCGCTTTCTCTAGGTACTTCTTGTTCTTGGCTGGATCGCTTTTAGTTTTTTCCCTGCACTTCTTCTGGGCATTTTGTTTGTTTTCACAACTTATATTCTCCATCTGCATAGATAATTTTAACTTTAATGACAAAATCAGTTTTTGTTGGAAAAAGTAAGACTTACGATTGCGCACGGGACACACTTTGAAAATTAATAAAAAACAAAATTGTCTCTGTAAATTTTTGTGTTTTATTTTTTTTTAATAAACTCACTAATTTAGCTTTAAATTTTCTTTAACAACCTATTTCGATCAATGATCACGGGGAACTGGTAACAAATGATTATTTTTGATTGCAAACGGGACAGAGGAGAAGCAAGTAAAAGAATCTTAAAATTTAACCGTTATTCGTACTTTACTGGATCTCTGCTACTTTTTTTTAACTATTTGTTGTTGATACAATAGGTGCATAAAAAGAGTGCACTCGCTATGATACTTAAGAGTCAGTAATAACAAAAGGAAAAAATGACAAAAAGAGACGCAAAGTGTACGAAAACCAAATATGCATCTTGCAAACAAATTTACTCAAAATAAAAATGGAAATATATTTTTAAGTTAATAAATTATAAAAATTTAGATGGTTCTAAATTCAGGTAGCTAATTTTCCGTCTGTGGGCGGAAGGGCGTGGCAAAAATCCAATTTTCATATTGCGCCACCAATGACATATACATATATTTATTTTTTGTGCTTTTTTATTTTATTTTACTTTTTTTGGAAAGCCGTTGTCATGTTCTTCAAAACGAGATATCAAACTCTTAAATCGGTTATGTAGTTCCGGAGATATTTTGAGCTGACGGTGTCTGCTATATGTACATAAAAATTACGTGTATGTTCGTGATCGCTAAACTCAAAAACTACTGGACCGATTTTGACCAAATTTTATTTGCATGCTCTATGGGCCGTGAGGAGTGTTTCTGTGTAGTTTGAAGTTCGTCCGACAGATGGCCCAATATTTTTTTGTGTTTTGCCCAATAGAGATTAGCGCGATAAGCCTATGCTGCGTTTTGCTGAAGGCGTTGGGTCCTTAATCAGCGTGTAGTGGGGTTAATTAGCCCGATACCGGTATTTGAACAATAATTGCTATGTCGATTTAGTGCAAATTTGAAGGCAAAACAACGTTTGCCCGGGTCATCTAGTGTTATATAAAAATGTAGCCAAGATTATTCCCTGATAAACGCTACTTGAAATGCTACCTAGATCAGATTTGCTATAACGAATAATAAATGTTAGCTAGATCATAAATGCTTTGTATTGTGATAATTACACCTCCCTTCCATTTAGATGGAATGGTGTTGTCTATTCATATTTTCCCAATGATTTGGTGTAATGTCGGACCGTCACACAGAGGAGTATTCGACCCAAAAAGCTGGCCAAAATTATTTAACCGTGTTTTTCGTTTTAAAATTTTAACTTTTTTGCTAGTTTTAGCTTTAGTTTGATAGAAAAAATTTATTGGCAGGTTATTATTGGGTTAGTGTTATTTTTAAAACAAAACAAAAACATATTCACTTTTAATATTTATTTTATATTATTAAATACTCATCACATGAAAAAATTAAACTCATTAAAAAGTTCAAATTATGATCATGTCACACGTATTTCATCATGGGCGGCATCATCCGTATCAGGAAGAAGTGATTTAATAGTATCTGATGAAAAAGGCTTTTTTATCTTTCGTGTCTTTTGTGTATTGCAGCTTAAAAAAGAGTCACTGCTCAAAAACAACCTATTTAGAACATCATTTCCATGTTATCTCTCAAAGTTGCAAAACTCTTATAATAAGAATTCTGCGCAATAAGTCATATATGTGTATTTTTCAAAGTGCATTTTCCCCTTACTTAGTTAACAACCTGATACTTGGGTGCATTTTTTATATACCTATACCGTTTTTAAATGTAATTTTGATTTGTAACGCTTTTAAATTAGGTATGTAGTACATAGCTAAAGTGTCCTGGAGACGATCAAGTCTTATATAGACCGCAGGTATACAAAAACAGTTTAATAGGTGTGTATGCGTGTGGTTGACTTATAATTATTCCTGATAAGACAGTTAGTAAATTTGAATTTATGAACTAAGAACTGAATATTAAGAAATTCCTTTTTTAAGGGCGGGTAATCCATCACATTGGTAGTTGTTAAAAATTATGTAAATAATATCGCATCAATAATTCGAAAAACACAAAAGTTTATGACGACAATAAAGTATAAGAAAAAGTGCCTTATGAGCAAAAATAGAAAAAAGATAAAATTTTCAAAAAATCACCAAAAATAGTGGCGTAAACTTGCGCAAACTTTTTTTCTTTTTTCTTAAATTAGAGATCTCATATTTTATTGTGGTACTAGATGACCCGGGCAAACGTTGTTTTGCCTTCAAATTTGCACTAAATCGACATAGCAATTATTGTTCAAATACCGGTATCTGGCTAATTAACCCCACTACACGCTGATTAAGGACCCAACGCCTTCAGCAAAACGCAGCATAGGCTTATCGCGCTAATCTCTATTGGGCAAAACACAAAAAAAATATTGGGCCATCTGTCGGACGAACTTCAAGCTACACAGAAACACTCCTCACGGCCCATAGAGCATGCAAATAAAATTTGGTCAAAATCGGTCCAGTAGTTTTTGAGTTTAGCGATCACGAACATACACGTAATTTTTATGTACATATAGCAGACACCGTCAGCTCAAAATATCTCCGGAACTACATAACCGATTTAAGAGTTTGATATCTCGTTTTGAAGAACATGACAACGGCTTTCCAAAAAAAAAAGTAAAATAAAATAAAAAAGCACAAAAAATAAATATATGTATATGTCATTGGTGGTGCAATATGAAAATTGGATTTTTGCCACGCCCTTCCGCCCACAGACGGAAAATCAGACTTCACAGTGTCACCCGGCCGAGTATTCTGAAGGTTCCCTGAAAATTTCGTCAAAATCGGCCCAGCCGTTTTGGAGCCATTACGTTACATACATACATACATACATACATACATACACACATCCTATTTTATATATATAGATTATCGTTTATGATTTTCATCATATCTTTAACACATTCAAATAGCATTTTTTATGCAGATAATTCTTTAATTTACGCTCATGATAGGGCTCCTAATCATTTATTGCAAATTAACCACTTTTTATGAAAACTGGAGTATTAAAATTAATACTTTTAAGTT